>JASPKZ010004417.1:0-49467 GCA_030220185.1 Diploptera punctata | reverse complement strand
TACCATTGAGCTCCGGTTCAATAACTAAACTTATTTAGTTTGTTATTTACATCTGTTTCCGTTGAGTATGATAACCTAGGAAGTTATATTTTATCACTTGTTCTATTGTTTATTTTCTAATATTATCTTTGTCCGAACTGGTTGGGCGCCCTTTGAAAGCCATTGTTTTTTATTTTTCTGATGATACTTCCATATTATTTTTTGTATTTCTTTGTAATTCGTTTTTCAGATTTTGCTATTAAAATCTGGTTATCTGCAAAAGCTAATGTTTTTATTATTAGATTTCATTGATTTATAGAAATTATTATAATCTGCTACGCTTCGCATTTTCAAAACCACTGAAATTATAGTTGGCAATAATGCATTCGGTCACTTTATATCCGCGAGCAGTACATATGCATGTAGGCGTAATATTGCCCTGTAATTTACACCCGAATTGCAACCCCCTCCCAATCATTTGATATAATATTTGTATGGTGTGATGGCTATGAAAATATTTTCCAATTGGTATAGAACATTGCAGTCGAGCAGTCGCAGCTATGTATGTTCAATGCACAGCATGCCTAGTTATTTTGGGAGTATGTAATTATTTAAATAGTTGATGGCTATGAAACAAAATGTCATATAATTAGGTTGCTGCTCAACAGAATTAGGGGATGGAACCGATAATTGACCAGAAATCCAAGTTAATTGGTTACGGGAATAATATTGTGGTATTGGCTATGTGAAACGTGTTCCAATTTAGTCGTTATGATAGATTGCTGGTGGCTAGATTTTGAAATGCATTTTCATTAATTTGATATTCTAGTATAGACCAATACTCAAATTCGTTCAGCGGGAGTGTTTGCTAGACCGAGCTGTGCTTTTTCTCATTTTTTGAGAGACTCAGTGCGGCTTTTGGGATATATCAGTGACGCGTATATTGATAAAGAACTACAATAATAATAATAATAATAATAATAATAATAATAATAATAATAATAATAATAGTGGCTGAATTCAAATACCTAGGAACAATAATCACAAATATGAATGAGATGCACTAAAAATTAAACATAGGCCAAATTCTGGAAATGCATGCTATTATGCATTGCAGAGACTCTTGACTTCCCAACTCCTTTCAAAAAACGCTAAACTGAAAATATATAAAACTATTATTCTACCAGTTATATTATATGGGTGCGAAACATGTACTTTTACTTTAAGGGAGGAAAGGAGATTACAAGTATTTGAGAATAAAATAGGCTACTTAGGAAAACTTTTGGTCCAAAGAGAGATGAACAGACAGGTGAATGGAGAAGACTACATAACAATGAACTACATGGTCTTTATAGGAAGCCAGATATAATAAGAACAGTTAAGTCTCGTATACTGCGATGGGCAGGACATGTTGCACGTATGGGGAATGAAAGACTTGCATGGAAGCTTCTTGTAGGAAAGCCAGAGGGAAAACGCCCAGTTGGTAGACGAAGAATCAGGTGGGAGAATAACATTAACTATGATTTGAGAGAAGTAGATTATATAGGGAATGATTGTAAAGCATTAGCTCTGGATAGGGATGTATGGAGAGCTTATGTCCGCACGGCCATGAACTTACGGGTTCGATGTGCCAGTGAGTAAGTAAGTAAGGAAGTAATTATAATAATAATAATAATAAAATAATAGTGCTTACTATATTTTATCTGGCAAAGTTAAGGTCTTAAATCCTTGTATATCACTCAACAATGTTAGAAAAAAATACAGAAATGATTAGTGCATCTAAATTACTTCTTCTTCTTCTTCACTTAATGGGCAAGGCATAAATTCTGTGTTCCGCCTCAGAGTTGTTCTGTCCATCTTTTCACTGGCCTTCCTACATTCCTTGAACCTCTTGGCTTGTAGTTGAATGTTGCTCTTGGTAATCTAGTTACATTCATTCTTTCCACATGTGTAAACCATTTCTCTCTGTATTCTTTGATTTTCTCATTCAATTGATATATATTTAACTCTGTTCTTATATCTTCATTCCTTATCCGATCCAATCTTGAACAGCCTTTTGTTCTTCTATGGAAGTTCATTTCTGCGCTTTGTATTCTACTTTGCAATTTTTTGGCCATTACCCAAGTTTCACGCCCATAAATGTCTAAATTACAATAAACAAAATCATTACATGCTATATCTACAATACAATTATTATTTAAAATTTATGGTTATTTACTCTAGATTTAAGGAACGAAATATTAAATGTACAGTCCACCGCTGTGATCTCGAGGTAGTGTGCTACCTTGTCACGCAGCGGGCCCGAGTTCGATCCTCTGTCGGGATAAATTTCCTGGGTGATGGCTTTTTTTTTTGGGGTTTTCTCACCTGTAAGACAAATGTCAGAAAACTTTAAGGCACAAGTGGTCCCCGAACGTGATCTGGCCATCATTATCATAATTAAAATATTCATTAAGTTTAGGATTACGGCCTCTCATGGTGCACCATTACAATTATCACCTATCTTATGTCATCGGGGCAACGTAACTCCGTTTTCAAGGCTCCTCAACCACAGAAATGGGTTACAATAACGTCATGCCAGGAGAGAATACCAGAATGTCGAATTGACAACATGGTGGCACTGAATAAAAAATATTAAATTTGCAAGATAGAAAATACTGATGACATAGAATAAATTTAGTTCCGAAAAAAAAAGCATATTTGTATAAGTCTCATTTAAACGTGTCAAGTGTTTGGCAACCCCTGATATCTTGAAGTTTGGAATTCCAAAAGCGGGCAGAGACTACTATAAAAGAAGTAGAATAAGAACAAGTGCTCTGAAAGGGATTGTTAGCAGACTGTCATCTTGTGATCTAGTAGGAAGATAATGTCACAAATTTGGACGTCAGATAACTAGGAGTGTAGAAATTCAGAAGCTTGAAAAGAAGCAAATGTAGAGCAATGTATGTGTCACTAAGGCGAAGGCAAGAAAGAATATTGAAATGTACGGAAATATGATCATAACGTCGGATATTGAAGATGTAACGAACGCAAGCATTATGAACATACTGCAGTCTGTGCAACAAGTAAAAGTTTAGGTCATTATACTTAGGTTGTAAATTTAATAGTGTCAAAACT
Source organism: Diploptera punctata (assembly GCA_030220185.1). NCBI lineage: Eukaryota > Metazoa > Arthropoda > Insecta > Blattodea > Blaberidae > Diploptera > Diploptera punctata. Next base: position 46,371 of record JASPKZ010004417.1, on the reverse strand, counting down.
ATTTATTTATTATTAGTATAGAAGTGACAGACCTGTGAAACTTCTACAATCCTACAATGTAGTACCCAACATTGTCTACAACTCCTTTCCAGCTATGCGGAAGTCGTAGTTTCTCTGTAGCAGCTCTTGTTCAGTTGATGTTTCTGACTGACCGCCTTAATGTCAGCAAAACCTCGGCAACGGTCTGGAATCGATTGTCACGAAGTGGTTCCTTCATCTTAGGGATCAAATTATAACCACAGGGACTTAAGTCCGGTGAATGTGGTAGATAGAAAAGAATTTCCCACTCCCAGCGATGGTACAGATCAGCTACAGGGTGTGCGATGTGCGTCCAAGCAGCCCTGTATGTTGTTGCCGTCTCCCCATATGCTTTCACGAGACCTTCATAAATCTGTCGTGCTGTATGGCCATGGCACATTGAATTTTCAACCAAGATCGCTGTTCCTGCTTTGTAAAATGGCGAAACACAACAGCTTAGAGCGGCAACTGAGAGGAGAATAACTTTCCCTCTCCATAGCACATGCGCTTTGAGACTTACGAACGAGTCCATTAACTGTAACATAGGTCAGACATATATAAACATGTGACAGAATTTACAACAATTAACTCCGTCTGGTTTCGTTTCTACGGCAGTGTTGCCACTATTTTTGTTACAGCCCACGTATATAACGTTATATTTTATTATTATTATTATTATTATTATTATTATTATTATTATTATATTATGAGACGAATGGAGGGAAATTATAAAGCGAAATTGAAGACAAATCATTGGTGCCGGAAAAACGTATCAACATTGTTAAAACTGGAAATTATATATATATATATATATATATATATATATATATATATACATAGGAGTCTTATGGAACAGACATGTAACTAGAAAAAATAAGTTACAAATATATAATTCATTAGTGAGAAGTATTGTCACATATGGAGCTGAATTTTGGAAATTCAACAAAATCTTATAACAAAAATCTATGCCGAGAAAAATTAATAGGTCTATAAGATATTCAATAGTAGACTATATAAGATATCCATCCATCCATCCATAGTAATTCTGCCCGAGGCCAGGTCTTTCACTGCAATCATAGCATTTTCATGCTATGCTTGCAGCTTTACTAGGGAATTGTAGGTGTGGTAGCTTCCCGTTGCTTTCCACACTTGTGAAGGATGATAATGATGAGGATGGTGATGGCCATATGATTTCGGGGACCGTTTGGGCCTTAAAGTTTTCCTGATATTTGTCTAACAGGCGAGGAAAAACCCCGATAAAAACCTCACCCAGAAAAACTGCCTCGATCTGGGATCGAATCCATATAAGATATAAGCAATTAAATTGGTATGGGAATGTACGACGAATGCAAGAAGAAAGGTTACCCAGAACAACATTGGGATGGTGTCCACCTGGAAGAAGAAGGAAAGGAAGACCTCGAAACTCGTGGATGCAAGAAATAATTGGAATGAGAACAAGAGAACTGGAGGGCATGTAGTGGACGGATAGAGACGAAAGGAGAAAGAAAATACAACTTTAGACACAGAAAGATGTGTAAACATTAAAAATCTGTATATAAATAAATGAATATATAATAATAATAACAATAATAATAATTATTATTATTATTATTATTTATACTTTAAACTAGTCTATTTTATTGTGATTTTTGCTACAAAATGTCTTGAGCCTCTTTGTGAGAATTTTCGTAAATTTACATCAACCTATCGGTAAAACTACTCTTTGATATATTGAAGACAATAAAGCTAATAAAATTTTGAAAATTAATACGAAACTTTACATGAATATAAAATGATGGGGGATACAAGTTAGGAAGTGTAATGAATGAGTCATTGAGGAAACACAGAGAGACGGTAGGCAAAGTGTGGCGGTTGTGGAGTGGGCAAGACGTGCTTTGAATGCCTGGGGATGGCCACAGAGAGGTCGGGAGGTGGCGTGCCATATCGTGTTTGTTTTGGAACGTCGGATATTAGCAATACGCCTCGCACGTGACGCAATCAACCTGCTCTATTAAAACTCTTGTATCATTAAACCACACGTAACATTCCGGAAGCTCTCTACACTAGCAATTTGATGAGAAACAGAGCCATCTCTGTTCCACTGCACGAACTTCATACACATGCATCATAGTGCACTAACCCGAAATAATTAATAATAATCATCGTCACTATGTTAGGCTACTAGTTAGCAGTCTCTACCTATCTCCCCTTCCTTTAGTTTAACCTCTCCCTTTTTGTAGATAAGGTAAAGTGATCCCACTAAAGCTATTAGGAGGACATTCTGGTGGTAGAAGGTTAAAGTTCCCCTTTCTAGACAATTGTCACAAGACGTCAGCAGGGTTATCATACCTAAGTGATGGCTATCTTAATCCCTAGAATATAGACTGATACTCATTTCATTTAGAGGCTGAGACGACCCCAAGATCATCGTGCAGCCAGAAAGTTTCAGGTCAGTTATCCTGCTGCAGTTCGGAATTCATAAAAGTTGGTTACATTTATTCGAATGTGTCTAAATAGCACAAAGAGTAGGGTGCGTGTAGGCAACAGTTTTCGGATACTTCACAAATTCACAATTAGTTAAACTATCTATCTAACTAACTAACTAACTAACTCACTGACACTATCGAACCCTTAGGTTCATGGCCGCGCGAACATAAGCTCTCCATATATCCCTATCCTGAGCCAATGTTTTCCAATCATTCCCTGTATAATCTACTTTCCTCAACCGCAGCGTAGTGGTTAAGGCACTGAGCTACAAGCCGGAGGGTCGAGGGTTCAAGTCCCCTTGGGGTCAGGATTTTTAAAACTGACCCAATCCCTCTGGCGGCACTATGGCCCTGGGGTCGACTCAGCCTCTAACGGAAATGAGTACCAGATGCTTGTTCTGGGGGGTAAAGGCGGCCGTCACGCAGGGCTGACAACCCGGCTGACATAAAGTGCCGATTGTCTAGAAAAAGTGGGAGCCTTAACCTCCTACTACCCCAAGGGCCTCCCGAGGCCTGTTGTGGGATCACTTTACTTTTACAAATCATACTTAAGGTTATTCTCCCATCTCATTCTTGGTCTACCAACTGGGCGTTTTCTCTCTGGTTTTCCTACAAAGCAGCTTCCATGCACGTCTTTCATTCCCCATTCGTGCCACATGTCCTGCCCATCGCAGTCTACTGTTCTCATTATATCTGGCTTCCTATAAAGACCATGTAATTCACTGTTACGCAGTCTTCATTCATCTGTTTGTTCATCTCTCTTTGGCCCAAAAACTTTACTAAGTACTTCTCTTCTACTATTTAATTTTATACTGGAGTCTGCCATCAAATCGTTAGAGAATAAAGAAGGCATATAAGCCAATGGTATTAATAAGCTGTTGGAAATGCATGCTATTATGCATTGCAGAGACTTTTGATGTCCCAACTCCTTTCAAAAAACGTTAAGCTGAAAATATATAAAACTATTATTCGACCAGTTATATTATATGGGTGCGAACATGGACTCTTACTTTAAGGGAGGAAGGAAAGGAGATTACGAGTATTTGAGAATAAAGTTCTTAGGAAAATTTTTGGACCAAAGAGAGATGAACAGACAGGTGAATGGAGAAGACTACATAACAATGAACTACATGGTCTTTATAGGAAGCCAGATATAATAAGAACAGTTAAGTCCCGTAGACTGCGATGGGCAGGACATGTTGCGCGGAAGGGGCAATGAAAGACGTGCATGGAAACTTCTTGTAGGAAAGCCAGAAGGAAAACGCCCAGTTGGTAGACCAAGAATGAGGTGGGAGAACAACATTAACTATGATTTGAGGGAAGTAGATTATACAGGAAATGATTGGAAAGCATTGGCTCAGGATAGGGATGTATGGAGAGCTTATGTCCGCGCGGCCATGAACCTACGGGTTCGATAGTGCCAGTGAGTAAGTAAGTAAGTATTAATAAGCTGTTAGTTTGTGCTGATGATGTAGTATTATTAGGTGATAGCGAGGAGATACTAAGGACCAACTCACACACTCTACAGAGTAACACTAAGAAATCGGGGCTGGAAGTAAGCACCAACAAAACTAATGTATGGACACACATAGAGATATATAATGGAAATGGAGAGTTATATGACAAATGAAGGATATTTTGAAGAAGTGGTTGAATTCAAATACCTAGAAACAATAATTACAAACAGAAATGAAGTGTATAAAGAAATTATACATAGATTTAATTTTGGAAACGCATGCTATGAATCATTACAGGGAATCTTGTCCAAACTACACTAAAAAAAACATTAAAATGAATATGAATGCGAAACATGAACTATTACTTTCAGAGAGCAGAAAATATTACGAGTATTTGAGAATAAAGTTCTTAGAGAATGTTGTGGATCAAAGAGAGATGAACACAGAGGCGAATGGAGAAGATTACATAATAGTGATTTACATGTTCTTTATACGAAACCAGATATAATAAGAATAATAAAGTCTCGCAGACTACAATGGGCAGGGCATGTGACACGAATGGAAAATACTGACTTGTTTAATTTATGTCGCGCATATTATATACGAAGTATTAAAAGAGAATGGGGGCACGCCATAGCATGGTTGGTTAAGGCAAACGGAAGATTGAAAGTTCAAGTTCCGATGGGGTTGGGACTTTTAAAGTGATCCAAACCTTCTGGAGGAACCATGGCCCTGAGGTCCACTCTTCTCCTAGCGGAAATGACTACCAGATGCTCGTTCTGGGGGTAAAGGCGGTCGATACCCAGGGCTGACAACCCGGCTGACATCGAGTTTCTACATTCTAGTTCCATTTTGTTTTGAGACTACTGTACAAATTAAAAAAAAAACAAAAATATCGCCTCTGTATTACCTTATGTTTTTATTAGTTTTCTTCTACCAGCCATTTATAAGATTTTAAGAAAAAAATCATGAAATCTTATTATGTAATATTGTTATTTTTTATATGACCAGTTCGTTGTGCATTTTTGCAAATTGCTAAATGGAGCAGCTCCCTTGTTATCGTTGTATTTTCGTAACAGATGATAGAGAGAAGAGAAAATAAAATACATTAAAAATGTATTTAGGTATTTCACAGTGCCTACGTTTCTATTTCTGACGAAATCCATTAATTATGGCTTTCCAGAATGTTCAAACTTTAAAATGTTGCCACTGATCTGTTCCAGGTGATACTATTTTAGATCACAAAATATTGATTGAGCCCCGTTAGCCCGCTCGGATGATGAGTGCTCCACTAGTGATGGGTATCTTAACCAGATTAATTTATTTACATTTCTTTCTCCATAAAAAGCAGGATTCTCCAAGCCAACAGTTGCTATTATGCAGTTAAGGACCAATTCAAATCACAAATTCTAAGTCTGGATGCAAAATTCAAAACCTACAAAACTATACTGAGACCAGTTGCTATTTATGGGAGTGAATGCTGGACACTTAAGAAAGACTGATAATCATTAAAAGGAAAATACTGAAGAAGATCCTAGGACCTATAAATGATCCTGGAGTATGGGGGATAAGATTAAAAATAAAGTAGGAATTAAACTTCTTTCAAAAACTAAATTAAATGTAAAAAATCTTATTCTTCTAAAAAGTGAAGAAAGAGATGTCGAAGTAAACATGTTAATAAAAAAGTAGTTCCAATAATTACATGAAGACCACGAAAGCCTGTTGCCATAAAGAAGGATGAAATCTACAACTTGTACTTAGACCCAGATATTGTAAATATTATTAAAATTGGCAGACTGAGATAGGGGGCCATGTAATGAGATTGGAGGAGGAGAATACCACTAGAAAGCGTACACTACTGAGACCAGATGGAGGAAGAAGAAGAGGAAGACCAAAGCTAAGATGGATGGCAGATGTTGAAGACAGATAAAATTTTGCTCAGAGGGATAATGTAGTCTGAGGTTCTTTTACGAGCCCGAAAATAGGGATCCACGGCTTGATATCATCCCGGAGAATTTTACCCTTGAGTTTTACCTGTCCCGCGCCGTAGCCGAGTGGTTAAGGTAGGAAGCCTTGGCGCAAAGCTACGGGACTTGCGCTGGTTCGAGTCTCCATGGGGGGAAGAAATTTTCTCATGGTATTTCGGCCAGTATGGGACCGGTGCCCACCCAGCATCGTGAGGCAATTGGGTAGCTACAATAAGTAGCGGCTCCAGGTTGAGGAACCAGCTATAACGGCTGGGGGACTCGACATGCTAACCACATGTTACCCCTACACTGGCTGTTGATCATCTACCTCTGTGATTGACACATGTGGATGTGAAGAGCCAGCAGCCGGCTAGTAAAAGGGCAACCGCTGAAAAGTGGAAAGACCCTCAATCGGAATCGGAGTTTTACCTTCCTAAAAAGCCATTGGTCCCGCACCGTAGCCCAGTGGTTAAGGCAAGATGCTTTGGCGCAGAGCTACCATGGGGGGAAGAAATTTTCTCATGGAATTTCGGCCAGTTTTGAACTGGTGCCCACCCAGGATCGTGACCTTCTAAGGCATGTCGAGCCATGGAGTAAGTAAAAATTCATTGATGCGGCCGGATTTGAACTCGGTCTAGAGGCAAGGAACATAACCACTAGAATACCGAGGAAGCCAGACCATAAAAGTAGTGAAGATGTTAGAACAGAATTACAAGATGAAATACATTACTCCAGAGATAATTGGAAAGCGAGAGAATTACAAATGTATTAATCAACTAGGGATTATCCGACGTGCGTTGCTATGCCTAAATAAATTAAATATTGAGGATTAATTAATTATATAGTACACACTGCGACGAACCAAACATGGCGGTTGCTAGAGTATATTCTTAATTTCAAATTTCAGGTAAACGCACACTTCTAACGATCGGATTTGCTGATTTTTGGATAATATAGGCCCTACCTCGATTCATTTTAATACGATATTCCGAGTTTTGTTGTGAAACATAAAAAATTACGATCCCTAGAGCGACTTTTAAATTTTCGTTTCAGGTGAACTCCTACACCAAATAATTTTATAACATAATATATAATGGCTAAACACTCGCCACATCTGAAATCCTGTATATATATATAGGCTATATAATAGTTTTCACGAAGATCGGTTGAACGGTTTAAAAGTCTATGAAGGACAAACAGACATACACATATATGAAGAGCTTAGGGCAATAACATGATAAACCACATATTGTTCTTTCTGCAATATTGAATATTTTAATATCTAAAAATAATAAATACTAATTGGGCAGTATTGTTGTTAATACATTGTGTGTCTATAATTTTAACTCATTACTGGCACACTTATTAATAATAATTCCATGGCGCGACAGGCCTAGAAGGCCCATAGCCTACAGCCGGTTGCTGGCCTCACATCCACATGTGTCAATCACAATGGTAGATGATCATCTAGCCAGTGTAGGGGTGTTATGTGGTCAACATGTCGAGTCTCCCAGCCGTTATTGCTGGAGTTCTCAACTTCGAACCGCTACTTATTGTACCTACCCAAATGCCTCACGATGCTGGATGGACACCGGTCCCATACTGGCCGAAATACCATGAGAACATTTCTTCCCCATGGAGACTCGAACCAGCACAAGTCCCGTAGCTCTGCGCCAAGGCTTCTTCACTTACTGCCGCACTTACAAAATGATTTTATGGATATTTCAGTACATTGATTTGCTATCATTGCAATAAATTACATTAATTACAGAATTGTGACTTATCATATTATTGTCCTAAACCCTAGCTATATAGATTATCAATCTGCATCAAGAAGAAATAGTGATCGGTTTACCAACTCTCCAATGAAAAGAAGAATCCAGAGTTTTAGAAGCCAAATGGGCTTCATGGCTCATCCCTTGAACGTGGTGATCATGATTTACTGAAGAAAAATGACAGTGATTTCTGGGGTGATAGGCTAAAGCTCAATACAAAGAAATTCCTATTTTATCATTATTTATACCTCTTTGTTTTTGAGAGAATTTTTTTTTAGTGAATGCCTGCTTACTTATTTCAGTCGTTAACTGGTGTGATTTTTCCCAGACTTCTTAGCACTCCACGTGCTTACATCGATCCCCATGACAGGATTTTCTGGTCCTTGTACAGCCACTCTACACCTGCTTTTAATCCATTAAAATTCAGGCACATCTCTTGACTGAAAGCCTTTTCAAAACTCGTGTGCCCTTTCTTGTTAATAACAAATTTTCTAAAAGTTTTAGCTTTTCGAGAGTTTGAGCCACAAAGAGTAAAAATCCAATTAGAGAATAAAACAGTAGAACAAATGAGCAAATTGAATTACTTGGGATACAATAATCACAAATAGGAATGAGATGCACAAAGAAATTAAACGTAGGCTCAATTCTGGAAATGCGTGCTATTATGCATTGCAGAGACTTTTGATGTCCCAACTCCTTTCAAAAAACGTTAAGCTGAAAATATATAAAAGTATTATTCTACCAGTTATATTATATGGGTGCGAAACATGGACTCTTATTTTAAGGCAGGAAATGAGATTAGGAGTTTTTGAGAATAAAGTTCTTAGGAAACTTTTTGGACCAATGAGAGATGAACTAACAGGTGAATGGAGAAGACTCCATAACAATGAACTACATTGTCTTTATAAGAAGCCAGATATAATAAGAACAGTTACGTCTCGTAGACTGCGATGGGCAGGACATGTAGCGCATATGGGAAAATGAAAGACGTGCATGGAAGCTTCTTGTAGGAAAGCCAGAGGGAAAACGCCCAGTTGGTAGACCAAGAATGAGATGGGAGAATAACTTAACTATGATTTGAGGGAAGTAGATTATACAGGGAAAGATTGGAAAGCATTGGCTCAGGATAGGGATGTATGGAGAGCTTATGTCCGCTCGGCCATGAACCTACGGGTTCGATAGTGCCAGTGAGCAAGTAAGTAAGTACTATGTGTCATATAGAAAAAATGAAGACATTGAAAAGAAAATAAATAAATTTAATTATATATGTGGCACCGTAAAACCAAGTCTCAAAGGAAATAGAAAGGAGACACTTTTAAAATGTTATAAAACAATGGCGGTTCCAACACTAATGTATGGATCGAAACACTGGGTCTTAACCAAGAACCAGGAACGAAGAATAGAAACGTCAGAAATGAGGTTTCTGAGGAGTGTGGCTGGCTATATAATAACAGATCGAAAACGATATTAAAATATACGAAGTGATGAACTAAATATATTCAAACTGTTAGATAGAATTGCACATTACAGAGATGAATGGATGGGTTATATCAACAGAATGTTTAACAATAGAATTCTGAAACAAATTCTTCATTACAAATCACTAGGACAAAGAAATGTAGGAAGACCCAGTAAAAGATGGATAGACCAATTCTAGCATCAGATCGGAACAGACCTTAAGGTCTAATCTTTGATGCTGATGATGAACAACTTTCCTTGTTTAGGTTCTAGTGGACTGTTGGTTACCCTGTTCACAGATTCGCCAGTTCAAAACCAACTACGGTCATATTTAATAACCTTTAATGTCCCTTGGAGGGGAAATGCCTCCTACAATAAGGAATATCTTACTCGTATTTCCTAGCTTTGATGACCTACTGATACGTGTTAGGTATTGTATAAGTTTATGAAAATAACTGCCTGATTTTTTAAACGCCTAGATTAAAGTGCAGGGTCGCTGCTCTTATGCAGCGGGCTTGGGTTAGATTTCCGGTCGGGGTAAGTTCCTAGCTGATGATTTTTTTGGGATTTTCCTCACCTTAAGAGAAATATAAGTACATTTTAGGCCGGAAAGGTCCCCGAACATAATTTGGCCATCATAACCATCATTAACATATTCACATGTTTACTATGAAGAGGTCTTGGATTGAGCTCATCACGTAATCTGGGAGGTCCTCAACGTTCTTGTTCTGGGAGGCCCTCCATATACTTGAGTGGTAAAAAAAAATTGTAATACAAAGTTTAAAATGCATCTCCCGACAGGTCATCTCCGGATGGGGTGGGCCATGTAAAAATACTGTACGTTGAGAGGTTAAACTGCGAATGGAGAAGCAAGACGGTACCAAAGTGAGTGGATTTTTCGTTTGCAGCAAATTCAGAACTGTTGAAGAAGCACTTCACAATAGCTGATATTTTCCAGCCCGTTTCGTTGCTTAGTTGAGACCTTGCATAACTTTCACTAACCCTATAGGTTGGATTCTTTTGTTTTGTTCTCGGGAAGCGACTAAAATAATAATGGGGCTAAACTTGCACTGCTACTAGTGCTTGATTTTTCAGTTATATTGTTGTAAACTATAGCTCTTCTTCGGTATTAGACTAACATTATTTAATATTTTTTAACTTTGTCAAAACAATTTTTATAACATTATTAGACCATGTTGAAGTCAGTATTTAATTAAATTTGCAAATCACAATATTCTGACACTGTTAGACAATATTGTGATGGCTAACTGCTATTTTTTCCACAGGTTTTATATACTTAGTCTATGATTTTTCTAACGCTGTTTGGGGTTATAGATGCGTTGGAAATCAGCGTTTTAGGGAGTGTGATAGGATAAGTAAGTGTACAACAATTTTTAATAAATGTTTGGTAATTTCAATATTATTAATATATTTTTTAACATTTTTTCCCCCAAATGCCCCAGGCTTGTCTTTCGACATTCCTGGTTTCTCTCCTGGCATGGCGTACTTGTAACCCACTTCTGAGGTTGGGGCGCCTGGAAGGCGGGGTTACGCTGCCCCGATGATATGATGGGTGATGATGATAATGGTGCGCCAGGAGAGTCCCTAATCCTAGGATTAACCTAAGTTGAATATGAATGATGATCATTGCGATGTCCATATGATTTCAGGGACCGTTTGGGCCTTAAAGTTTTCCTGACATTTGTCTTACAGGTGAGAAAAACCTCGATAAAAACCTCACCCAGAAAAAACTGTCCTGACCGGGGATCGAACCCGGGCCCGCTGCGTGACAAGGCAGCAGCTACCCCAAGACCACAGCGGTGGACTATTTAACATAGATCTGGGGATTTATTGCAAATATTTGTCATTTAAATTTCATAGCGACGGATAGTAATCGAGGATGATAATCGATATGTGGTCCGATTGTGGGTTATCGCTGGCTCTATAAACTTTGGCGCATGCCCACTGTTGTTCTATAGGACTTTGAAAATATTTCACTCTAGTTTAAGTGCACTATTTCCTAATAATGGTTCTCGGGGATATTTTCTAGACTATTTAACTCATGCCCCAAATGAGAGATATTGACCAATCAGGTTTCAATGAATTTTGTTTTACAACCAATGACAGCTGTGCTTTATTCATTCTTTATCGAATTCTCTTTACCAGCTCCTGCATGTGTGATAATGAAAGTTCCTCCTTTTAGTAACCTGAACAGGTCACAGCATTATTTTGCAGTGACTGATTCTCCTACAAATACATTAAATGTAGCAAATAATGAGCAGATTCCTTCGAACTACACGTTTGATAATTGTGTGTTCAATAATTATGTTTTTATATAATGATTTTACTGAGTTTACTAAAAAAAATAATAACGTATAATGTTGGTCATAATATACAGTTTAATGCGCTTCATTTTTCTCTACTAGGGTGTATTCTTACAAAATTGCGATCCTATTTGGCAATAAATAATACGATCAAGTTGCAGAGTGAATAAACAAATGAAATATAACCACATATTTCTTATTTGTTTTGACATATCGCCGTTTAAATTAAATATATAAATATTTTAAAATACCGATAAATATATTTACATAATGATTTTTGAGTAAACAGCTTAATTGTATTCGTTATATAGTCCTAACAAATGCCACTCTTGATTTCTAAATCCTTTAGATTAATTCACGAATCACTTCGTGACTCGTGAATTTATCCGTGATTTAGAAATCACTCGTGACGTTACCTATAATAAAGAAATATTTTTACCTCCATGACACTGAAAATACTCTTTTTAAGTGATGTTGATCCAAATATATATTAAAACAAGTTATTGCTTCAAACTTATTGCATGTTATACAGTAAGATAGAGTTTATATGAATAAATTATGATATAAAGTAGGGATTCGTATTTTCTCAAAAATAAGTGAAAATAAATTAAATTTAAATTTCTAAAAGTATAAACTGTATTATACCATTGCAATGTGTTAGTTAGTGACGTATGTCCCCACGTAGGGATATGGGTGCTCCATAGCGGGAATCTCTTATAAATCTTATTAAGTTATTAAATAGAAAATTACAAATATATCAAACTATAATTCAGAGCATTTTAACATATGGTGCTGAAGTCTGGCAAATTCCTACCAGGGAAATGAAAAGAATTTTAAATACAGAAATGGATGTTTTAAAGAAGATCAGCTGGAAAATCTAGAATGGATAGAATACAAAATAAAGAAATAAGGGAAATTATGGGCGTACAAGAGGAGCCGGACGTCATAGACATCATAGAAAAGAAAATATTTCAGTGGTATGGTCATGTCAAACGAATGCCAGAGCAAAGATTGCCTAAAATTGTTATGGAATGGATCCCAATGGAAAGGAGGAAGAGAGGAAGACCGAAGAAAAATTGGATAGAAGGGGTACAAGCAGCTATGAATATCAGAGGAATGGAGGAAGATCAATGGATGGATAGAGAGGAATGGCGTTTGGTTTCCGGAAGACGGCGGCAGCTGCCATGATACCTGATGATGATGATGATGATGATGATGATTAAGTTATGCTTTTTTTACAACAGATGTCAGTGAGTGACATGTTTTCAGCACATCGCCTCAATTAGACATATAATAGACAAGGTATTACTTAGATGTGGAAGGTCAAATAAATTTTGCTCAGAGGCACTAATTTAGGCTTGAGGTTCTTTTACGAGCTGAAAATCTTCGGACTCGGGTCGAACGGATTAAAATTCCTCTACATGAATTTGTTACTTTTGAAATCACTTTTTATCCGAGACATGGACTACTCTTTCGAGATACCAAGAAAGAATTAGGCCTATACAACATGGAAAATATTATAATATAAAATCCTAACTAACTCACTGATTCTATCGAACCCGTAGGTTCATGGCCGAGCGGACATAAGCTGTCCATACATCCCTACCCTGAGCAAATGTTTTCCATTCATCCCTGTATAATCTGCTTCCCTCAAATCATGTATTATGTTATTCTCCTATCTCATTCTTTGTCTTCCAACTGAGCGTTTTCCCTCTGGTTTTCGTACAAAAGCTCCAATGCACCTCTTTCATTTACAATTCGTGCAACATCGCAGTCTACGAGACTTAACTGTTCTTAATATATCTGGCTTCCTATAGCCTACATAACATGTAGCTTACTATTTTGTAGTTTTTTCCATTCGCCTGTCTCTGTTCATCTCTTTTTGGCCCAAAAATATAAAATCCTGGATTACTAAATTCTTCACAATTTACAGAAGGCTTGAGAGATGATCACACAGTACACTTGAAATATTTTTGCACCTTTGTACTTAATTTATTACCTGTGACCACACATTTATCTTCTCTCGTGATTCTTTAATCTTAGTCATAAAATCGTATATATAAAAATTAATGTTTGTTTGTTTGTTCGTACTTTATGCGCGGCCATACCGTTGATCCGATTGTGATGGGTTTTTTGCAAAATGTTCGGGAGATTCCCGGGATGAACATAGGCTATAAGAGAGTTGCGATACTCAACTCCTACACCCTTAAAAATCGCCCTTTGTAGTGGAAAACGTGAAAAAAGTAGCTAATTGGACGCTTAAATGGCTTACGCTGCCTAAACCATAAGAAATACACAAAATTAATGTACACAGAATTGAATGTCTCAAAAAGCTCTACAAAAACGTCCCCGACAGCATGTGTTTATCTCTTACGGATAACTCACAAAAACCATTTTTGTCTTTCATTGATACCTGGAGTCCTTATCTCTTACGGATAACTCACAATAACCATTTTTGTCTTTCATTGACGCCAAGAGTCTCGCGCCGTAGCCGAGTGGTTAAGGCAAGAAGTCTTGGCCCAGAACTACGGGACTTACGCTGTTCGAGTCTCTATGGGGAAGATATTTTTCTGGTGGAATGTCGGCCAGTATGGGACCGGTGCACAGTGGGTCAGAAATGAAATCTAGATGGGGTGGGGGGAAACCTGTTTTGACTCACTCTCATCAATTTATCTTTTTTTTACTCTAATATAATTGTTATATGACGGTTCTTAACTTATCTGCAAAGGAGGGTACAATTGTAATTTTTGATGACTATGTGACGTTATCATTCACACTTCTTGAGCTACAACAGAAGGCTGTAAGAGGTTTTGTTGCGAACTTATTTAATAATATCTAATTATGTCCTAATTGCTGAATTTTATGGTAAAAAAGTAACATATTTTTATCGTTCGCCAATGACATGAGATTGAACGTTCGGACAGGACAACGTCTGCCGGGTACGCTAGTACTAAATAAAAGACAATTTGAAGTTAAACTCAATCGCTTTGCAACCTTCATCTGTTTTGTCATTTGTTTCTCCGATCGTGTTTATGTTAGAGTTATTTGAAGTTAATGTGTGTTGGTATAACTGATATAATTTTGTCATTACTGTGATTGGATTCGTCCGACTGTGTTTTTTTACACAATAATTGCCGACTATTCGTTCAAATAGAGTTGACTGAAGTAAATCAGGGAAGGTGCGCCACAGCCCCAATTCCACGGAATTGAGTAATAAACTCGTGTTTGGTCTCCCGGTATTGACTAGGGCTCTTCGTTCGGATTACCAAGTTGTTATATGGCTATAGAACGGATACATTGCGCCGGCAAGTATGGTCTTTGTAACAGTATATAGCTATACACAGGCTCCCACACACGATTCTCTTCATTGTTACATCATATTGCTTGCAGAATATTAAAATAAATTTATATATATGTGCAGTATTTTAGAAGAAATAATTTTTTAACTCTAACTCACTGCACTATGCGAACCCGTAAGTTCATGGCCGCGCGGACATAAGCTCTCCATATATCCATCATTCTTTAACGTTTCGTTCATTTCCAATGAAAGGCAATCGAGAACTAAAATTATGTGCATTATTTATTAAACAACCCACGTATTATTATTATTATTATTATTATTATTATTATATGATAAATTCGTTCTCCATATTTTTCTCACTCCCTGTATGTTGGAATAACGAAGTAATCTAAACAATAGCAACATAATCAACTTTTATAAGATTCATTATGTGTTCCGTTGAGGTTTATTCAAAATTAATATAAAATCTGACATGTAAGGACTGCAACAAATTTTATGTAGGAAGGACAAACAGGAGTTTTAACATCAGATTCAAAGAACATTTTCGAGACTTCATTCACGCAGAAGGGAAATCAAGCTATGCAAAACACGTTATCCATGAAGGACATCGCATGTTAAATATTGAAAACACCCTAACAGTAATGCACAGAAAAAATAATCCAGCGAAGATAAACGTACTCGAAGAGATGGAAATCACGAAAGCAGCTCACAACGACAGCCTGATAAACGAAAACGAACCCAATACATGCAACCCCCTCTACCAGATCTTCAGTGAAACACCAGTTTTGAATCCTGCCGATGATGGGACAAGTTCCGAAAGCGCTACAGTTAAATGATTAATTAAGTTGAGGAGACAGACCTTTCAGGTGAATATTCTATAATTTTATATTAATAGCAACATAGTGTTAAACATAGAGGAACTAGTTCAAATTGGAACATTTGATGTTTTCCATCACCCCTGTATAATCTAATTCCTTCAAATCATGGTTAATATTATTATCCGTCTCATCCGTGGTCTACCAACAGGGCGTTTTCCCTCAAGAAGCTTCCATGTCCTTCTTTCATACCCAATTCGTGCCATATGTCCTGCCCAAAGCAGTCTAAGAGACTTAACTGCTCTCATTATGTCTAGTTTTCTATTAAGATCGTGTAACTCACTATTATGTAGTCTTTTCCATTCATCTTATTTTTCAAAATTCAAATATTTGTCTTGTTCTTTATTAGCTCTTCTCTTCTTCGGCTTTCCCCCACTTATAGGTTTGCCGTCTTCAGTTTTCATTGATCTCTATCATTCCAATCTCCCTCTTCCAAATTCCTATCATCAATTATAGTTCTGACGTAGTTTTTTTCCATTTCCATCTTGGTCTGCCACGTTTATTTCTTCCAGGGGGGGTGACCATTGGGGGGTGACCATTGGTATATATTTTTTGGCCATCTTTCATTTTCCATTCTTTGTACATGGCCATACCATTTAAGCGTTTGATTTTCAATCTTCTTAACAACAGATGTAGAGACATTCATTTCTCTCCAAAGGAATTCACTTCTTATTTTATCCTGTCTTGTATTTTGGAGGCTTCTTCTAAAATAATCAAATTCAACTGTTCTAATTTTATTCTTTTGTAATTCCGTCAAAGACCAAGTTTCACTTCCATATGACAAAATATTCTGTATTATGCTCTTATAAATTTTCATTTTAGTTTCCTTTGTAATATTTTTGTTCCAAATTATTCCATGTAATGTTTTATTTGCATTTTTTGTCATTGCAATTTTAGTCTGTACATCTCTCTCACAGGTACCTAAACTTGTAATTATTGTATTAGCTAATTATCTAATTCACTGGCAAATTCGAACCCGGAGGTCTCATGGATATAAGCTCTCTAGATCCCTCACTATCCTCAGCTAAAATGTTTTACTCATTCTCTGTACAATACTGAACTCCATGGAGCGACAGACCTAGAAGCTACTACCCGATCACATACACATGTATTAATCAGATAATTTGAGATTATCCAGCCAGTATATTGGGTAATATATGGTCAACCTATCGAACTTCCCTACCGTTGTAGCAGCTATTTATTGTAGCTACTAATTACCTCATGCTTCTATGTGGGCTCCGGTCCAATACTGGCCGAAATTCAATGAGAAAATCCTACTGTCTTGAAGACTCGAACCAGCGCAAGTTACGTACCTTTGTACAAAGTCAAGGTGTCTTAAACCGCTCGTGTACAGCGCGGGACCTTATATTCGTAGTACACCTACTTCAAACAAAGATAATTGTTATTGTCTGGTCACTTTCCTTCTGGTTTTTCCTACAAGATTTTTCCATGCCTTTCTCTCATTCTCCTTTCATTCCACGTGCCCTTCCATCTAATTATAAGAGACTTACATTTTCCCATATACATAATTCAGTTAAGAGTTATTCAGTTTTCTCTATTCATCTGTCTGTTCCTATCTTTTTGGACTAAATATTATGTTCTTAAGCATTTTATTATAATATATTCGTATTTTTTCCTTTCTTTTAAAATTGGAGACACTGTTTCGTGTCCATAGTATAACTGGAAAATTCATCCTTTTATAGGTTTATATATTTTAGTTTAACATTATTTGAGAGAAATTTGGATGACCTAAATCTCTGCATAATAGGATAGGCTACCTACAATTCATAATTTGAGTCTATGTTTAATCTTTTTTCTGGTTTTCTTAACAAATAAAAATTATGAGAGATTTATTTTTAATTATTTACCTTAAGTGTTATTATCAAATCTCAAAATTACAAGAAATTTTATTTTGAAATGTCCATGTTCAATTTTTTCAAACTTTTCTGTTAATCAAAATTAATTTTCAAATATTTACTTTAAATATCTATACAAAATCTAGACCTGTAACAGTACCATTCCCCATTCATGTCACACATCCTGTCAATCGAAGATTACGAGATAATCTCTTCTTATTTCCCATGAAGATCATATAGCTGTTTATGTAGTGTTTTACATTGACTTTGTATGTTAGCGTCTCTTTGGTCCAAAAATTCTTCGTAAAAATAAATCTTATATAATCGTAATATTTCAACTCCCTTCAAGTAAGAATCCACGTTAAACACCCAAATAACTGAAAGAATAGCAATAGTTTTGGTAATTTTAGTTTAAATTTTATAGAGAATTTTGTATGACCCTGTAAATCCATAATGGCATGCGTTTTCAGATTTGAGACTATGTTTAATTTCTCTGTACATTATTCCTGTTTGTAATTATTTTTTTCAGATATTTTAATTCAGAAATTTCAAATATGTCATTAACAGTTCTTTTTCCATTATATTTCTATGTGTGGCCATATATTTAGTTTTATTCATATTTACTATCAGCTCTAGTTTCTTAGTGCTATTTAATAGAATATTGTAGGGTAACTGCAGGTAATAACGCCACCTATTCAGATATTGAGCTGTAATTTGGAGAAATATTGTCCGGGATGTCTCTTCTTTTTATATAACATTACTTGAGGTCCTAACTACTTTACATCCAAATATTATTTAGAAAGATATAATATTTTATGAAGGAAGGGAAGAAAATCAGGAGGAGGAGAAACTGGCGTTATTGCCTGCAATGAAGGTAATAACGCCACACTGAATTATTTCGAAGTATAACACATTTCTGCTGTATTTTGATACACAATTCATCTTTAATACTAAAAATACAAGTTAAAATAACAATCTGTGTATATAATATTATCATAGACATAACAAAAATATACATAAGAGTCCTCATGTAACGAGCACAGGTCTAATTACCTGATGTGATTTACCTTCACTCATCTAAATGCGCACATCCATCCTCTCACAGTGAACAAAGACCCGTTTTCAGCACAGATTTGCTATCACAGGTCTCATGGTACCAAACTTCACATTCTGTGCACTGAATCCAACTTTTCTTACATCTTTTATCAAAATAATAACCTCCACAATCACCACAATACAGATATTTGTGCAAACTTGTTCCTTCTTTATTAGTTGTTGCGGGTTTTGAAACACCTGATGCTGATGGTGTTTCCTTATTGAAAAGTTTCTTATTCAGAAGTACAGCTTTTATATTCACTGAACGTCTTTTCGCTTCATTCCTGATGATCTTCGGAGTTGACAAAAGCATCTGGACAGGAGATTTTTCGGGTGTTTGGGGTTTTTTGTTCAGAATGAGGTGCTTACCACTTCTGGATTTGACCTCTCTGACACACTGCTTGGAGCAAAAGCTGCATCTGAAAAAATGTCCGGATTGTATGGGTGGATGCCAGTTGCTCTAAACCCAGAAGCTGCATTTCCAGGAGTTGCAGCACGATACCAGGCTTCCGAAAAGAGTTTAGGAAACTGCAATTTCCATAATAATGGCGTTATTACCTGCACACCCCACTTTGTATTTAAATTAAAATATTTGTGACACATAATTTTTTTAAATAAAACTTACTACTAATAATGAATAGTATCAATACATATTAAGATAAAACAATAATATTGACAATGGTAGTATATTGTAAGACACAACACTTACCTAACTTTTTTCTATACGGAAATTCAAGGGTTTTTTCACCAGAGATTAACACCACTCTTCACAACACGAATGTTCAAGCAACAATAATGTTGCAGAATGTTTCAAGGCCGTTACCAGTCCATAGGGGAAGCTTCCCTCCACTATTCCAGTAGCTTGTAAGATGCTGACACCTTCGGAATATTTACAAACTAACGTTTCTAGAGAAAATGGCGTTATTTCCTTCATGGCGTTAATACGTGCAGTTACCCTATATAAAATTAACTGGAGCGCTTTCGGAAGTTATCTTCCATCTTCTGCAGGTTGAGCTTCCCCTACTCGTTCTTGTTGTATACGGTGATGTATACTCCAACTGTTTGTAGCAGCAACTGACTTGTTTTTTTACGATCTCGTATGATGGGTTTGACAGGGGTGTATGAATGTATGGTAATTATTGTTCCCAGGTATTTTAATTCAGTCACTTCTTTAAAATTTCCCTCAGCAACTGTGTCTTGTTGACAGACTTCGACGGGTACTTCGTTGACCTAAATTACATTATAAAGTTGATGACGATAAGCTGTATCGTATGTGGGATCCTCTATGTTTGTAATCCTGCTATAAAGTTATATTTCTCCCTCCATGTAACTGTCAAACTATGTAATTCCAGCTAAATATTAGAGGCGGGATTGGTTTCTAACACTTATGTAACCAGTGCAATGCAAACGGTTGCAACTGCTCTCAATAGCCTAAATGAACTGCCCGGTCTTCATTTGTTGCGGCATTGTTAAACTTAATATAAACAGAAATTTGCTCTATTCGCGAATTTCAAGCAATCATACTTGTTAATAACTAGATTTCCTAGGTTGGATTTACATTGAAAATGTTCCAATTTGAACTAGTTCCTCTATGTTTAACACTATGTAACTATTGTCTGGATTACTTCGTTAATTCCTACATACAGGGTGTGAGAAATATATCGAAAACTAATTTCTCACATAATAATAATAATAATAATAATAATAATAATAATAATAATAATAATAATAATAATAATAATAATAATAATAATAATAATAATAACTTAATACTTAATACAGGCTTTCCACTTTACAGCAGTTTGCCCTTGATTTCTGCTTTCCAGAGATTCCTATCTTCCCATTGACCATCTTCCATACCCCTCTTCACCATGGCATCATATATTCCCTCATACCATGCTCTTCTACTTCTCCCCCTCTTCCTTCTGCCTGGTACCATACAATCTAACACATGTTTAGGCCACTGATCTTCCGACATCCGTTGTACATGTCCATACCACTGTAGAGCTCTCTTTGTTATCCTATCGATAACTGTTTCTTGTGCCTCCATTTCGTGTCTGATTTATGTATTTCGAATATGTTGTAGCCTGAATATTCTCATACTTCTCCGTAATCCATCTATTTCTGCCGCCAAGATTCTTTTCTGCATCCTTTCATTTATTGTCCAGCTTTCTGTTCCATATGTAAGTATACTTTCTATTATTGTCTGCATAATCTCTTTTTTTGTTTCTCTGGTCAAATTTCTATTCCATAAAAGACCATAATAATAATAATGATAATAATTTTATTTATATACAGAATTTTAATGTTCACACATATTTCTGTGCCGTAAGTTTTATTTTTCTTCTCCACTCGTCTCTCTCCATCCAATCCATGTCCTCAGTCCTCTTGCTCTCATTCCAGTTCTTATTTCCTGCATCCACGAGTTTCGAGGTCTTCCTCTCCTCCTTCTTCCAGATGGACACCATTCCATTGTTTTCCTGGGTAATCTTTCTTCTTGCATTCGTCGTACGTGCCCATACCAATTTAATTGCTTATACCGTATATAATCTACTATTCAATAACCAACATTAATTTTTTCTCTTATGTCAGTATTTCTTATTTTGTCTAATTTTGAACATCTTGCTGATAATAATAATAATAATAATAATAATAATAATAATAATAATAATAATAATAATTAGAAAACATGAAGAAAAATGTTTGAAATGGTATGGACACCCCATAAGAATGGAAGAAGATAGAATACCAAAGAAGTTACTTGATTGGAAAGCTAATGGAAGGAGTGGAAGACGCAGACCTGGAGGATGTTGGATAGATGGAGTGAGGAGAAGTATGAAAGCCAGAGATTTGAGGGAAGAAGATGTTTCAGACAGGAACCTCTAGCGACAAATCACTTTGGGTGGAAGGAGAAACGCTGTATTGTAGAATATTCTTATAAAATCCGATCCGATTGAGGGTCTTTCCACTTTTCAGCGGTTGCCCTTTTACCAGGCGGCTGCTGGCTCTTCACATCCACATGTATCAATCACAGAGGTAGATGATCAACAGCCAGTGTAGGGGTGACATGTGGTTAGCATGTCGAGTCCCCC
Organism: Diploptera punctata; assembly: GCA_030220185.1. NCBI lineage: Eukaryota > Metazoa > Arthropoda > Insecta > Blattodea > Blaberidae > Diploptera > Diploptera punctata. The sequence goes on along the minus strand of JASPKZ010004417.1, from coordinate 24,667 downwards.
AGCCGTTATAGCTGGTTCCTCAACCTGGAGCCGCTACTTATTGTAGCTGCCCAATTGCCTCACGATGCTGGGTGGGCACCGGTCCCATACTGGCCGAAATACCATGAGAAAATTTCTTCCCCCATGGAGACTCGAACCAGCGCAAGTCCCGTAGCTCTGCGCCAAGGCTTCCTACCTTAACCGCTCGGCTACGGCGCGGGACTACCATAACTCCGCCTTCCCAATTTAGGAGTTCGGTTACAATTCTGCCAAATGCCTGGAGAGAATGCCACAAATGTCATACAGGCAATCTGGAGGCATTAACTAAAATTAATTGCCTCACTGGCCCTATCGAACCCGTAGGTTCATGGTCGCGAATATTAAGGTCTCCATAAAATTGTAATAAGTATGTAACTGTTTCTATAATTCTACTATTCGCTTGTTGAGTGGAAGAGAAGACCTTATGGGCTTAACTCTGCCAGCTAAAATAAATCATTATTATTATTATTATTATTATTATTATTATTATTATTATTATTATTATTATTATTATATCCCTATTTTGAGGGATATAATCTACTTCCCTCAATTCATGGATAATATTATTGTCCCATCTTATTCTTGGTCTACAAACTGGTAGTTTTCCCTCTATTTTTTTTCCTACATGGTTCCGTGCCTCTTTTCTTTCACAATTTGTGTCACATGTGCTGCCCATCACAGACTATGAGATTTAATTGTTCTTATTATATCTGGTTTCCTATAAATATAATGTAGCTCACTGTCATGAAATATTAAAGTTTTTTTTTCAGTGCCACCACGTTGTCATTTCGACATTTCGGTATTCTCTCCTGGCATCGCGTTTTGTAACCCACTTATCGGATTGGGACGCCTGAAAGGCGGAATTACGCTGCCCCAATGATGTATGATAGGTGATGAGCGCCAGGAGAGGCCTTGATCCTAAACTTAATGAATATGTTAATGATGATAATGATGACCAGATGATGTTCGAGAACCGTTTGGACCTTAACGTTTTCTGACATTTGTCTTACAGATGAGGAAAACCCCCCCAAATATAACATCACCCAGGAAACTTGTCACGACTGGGGATCGAAACCGGGCCCACTGCTTGACAAGGAAGCACGCTATCCCGATACTTATTATAAAGTCTTTTCTTGTCTTGTAATCCCATGTTTCCCTTAACAGAGATTTAGGCGCTCTCCCCTCTACAGGGAAGAATTTGAACCATACTAAATTAGTTACACTTGTTTTCGTATAGATGTCATTTTGAGTGGTCCGTGGTCAGCGTTCCGCCTCATACTGACATCTAGGAAACCAATGTAGTACTAGGACAGGAAAATTCGATAAATTTTGCTTAGAGGCCTTTTCATTCAGGCTTAAGGATCTTTTACGAGCCTGAAAATCTTCAGACTCGGGACCCACGGCTTAAAGTCCTTCCCGGAGGACTTGCTTCTTGGATTTTTCCATCCTAAAAAATCCATCGATCCTGGCCGGGTTTGAACCCGCGACCCTCGGGACTAGAGCAAGGAGCATAGCCACTAGTCCACCGCGGCTTTATTATAAAGTGCTAAGGCATAAATGTACATTGATCTGAGGTTTGATTTAGGAAGATTAGAATAAAGTACAAGTAAAACTCCGCGATGAGTGCAAAGATTTGAGAAGGAAAACGTTCAGCGGTTTCCTATAAAACCACATCAAATGGACCACTCACTAGTACTTAAGCGTAAACTGGGTCTTGAAATTCCCAGAAGTGCGAGAGGTTCCTGAGGGAGCTATCTGCTTAAAATACGAGTGTGCGTGAGACATAATCCCCCAGTGACGTACATTTTGGACAGTCAAGTGGATTACACCAGGCTTATAATGCTGTCCATTTAGCAGATGTACTACATTCACTGGATAAGAATTCTTCTATATTTATATCAAGAAGGGTAAACCCCCTTCTCACACTGCAGCAGACATTTCCCTAGATACTTCTTCACTGTCTATAAAAGTAGTGTCTTTGTACTTCACTGTAAATTTATTCTTGAAATTGACATTATGTAGTAATAAAAAATCTAATGTTAATACAGAATAATTTAACAGAGAAATTCACAGAGAATAAAGGCCTTAAGCAGGGATGCAGTTTGTCACCAATTCTTTTCAACATTTATTTAGACCAGGCTCTTAACTTATGCTATAAAAATGTTCTGAAATGGGTATTCCTATAGGAGGAAAAGTGCTGCATTCATTGTTGTTTGCAGATGATCAAATAATTTTTGCAGGGCATGAAGATGATATGAAATATATGATAAATAAACTAATGGAAGAATATAAAAATGGGGACTGAATATAAATTTACAGAAAACATAATATATGTGTTTGGGAAAGGATGCGGATGACCTCATACTCGAAACAGGGAAACTAAAAAAAATGTGATTTTTTTTAATATCTTGGGTCAATAATTACACGTTTAGGTACCTGTGAGATAGATGTACACACTAAAATTGCAATGACAAAAAATGCAACTAAAACATTACATGGAATAATTTGGAACAAAAATATCACAAAGGAAACTAAAATGAAAATTTATAAGAGCATAATACAGAATGTTTTGTCATATGGAAGCGAAACTTAGTCTTTGACGGAAGTACAAAGAAATAAAATTAGAACAGTTGAATTTGATTATTTTAGAAGAAGCCTCCAAAAAACAAGACAGGATAAAATAAGAAATGAATTCCTTTGGAGAGAAATGAATGTCACCACATCGGTTGTTAAGAGGATTGAAAATCAAACGCTTAAATGGTATGGTCATGTACAAAGAATGGAAAATGAAAGACGGCCAAAAAATATATACCAATGGTCATCCCCTGGAAGAAATAAACGTGGCAGACCAAGATCGAAATGGAAAACCTACATCAGAACTATAATGGATGATAGGAATTTGGAAGAGGGAGATTGAAATGATAGAGGTAATTGGAAACTGAAGACGGTAAACCTATAAGTGGGGGAAAGCCGAAGAAGAAAGAAATTGGCATTAAAACTCGTAGTTCATAGAAATGTTTTGAATATACAGTACTTAACCATCCTCATGGATTAGTGGTCAGCGTTTGTGACTACTGTTCATGAGGTTCCGGGTTCGATTCCCGGAGAGACCATAGTATTTTTTCTTTAAAGGAAATTACTCCTGTGGTTGCCCATGGTCTGAAATGTAGGTTAAGTTTAGGTTAAGAATTTTCCTGGCGCTTCATTATCATAAGTAATGCCACGAGTGATTTCCAATTTGTCTAGAGAATTTGGAAATCAAGAGTGGCATTTGTTAGGACTATTTACCGAATAAAATTAAGCTGTTTACTCACAAATCATTATTTAAATATAGTTATTTTAAAATATTTATATATTTAATGTAAACGGCGATGTTTGAAAACAAATGAGAAACGATTGGTACGCTTCATTTGCTTCTTTTGTTCATCACTGCAACCAGATCATATTTATTGCCAAAAGGAACGCAATATTGTAAGAATGCACTCTAGTGGAGAAAAAATGAAACACATCAAACTGTATGTTAATTCATTTCTGATGTCCAATGATGTAAATATAATTCTATTTTTCTGGAATGTTATTACCTGGACAAAAATACATTTAATAAAGTGCAAACAGTGGTTTATTTTTTAGGTGGTATAATCAATTGCTACAAATGTTTTTATATTAGCTCCCGCATGCGCTATGAGTTGACATTCATGCACAATATATAAAATCTGGTAGCCGTATTTCTTGCGGAGTGAGTCACTGCAAAATAATGCTATGACCTATTCAGAATGTTAAAAAGGAGGTACTTTCTTTAATATGATGACCTTTAGTTGGTAAATTTTAGGTAAAACACGACTGTGATTGGCTGTAAATAAAACATCATTGAAATGTGATTTCATTGACTCCCATTTGGGGCATGAGTTAAATAGTCATTTATAATAATAATATAAAGGAGCACTCAGAAGAGCATTAGTTTCGAAAGTTTTACGTTCTTTTCCACTGATCACTTGTATTCACTCTTTGCTGTATTCATTAATTGATTTTGTTCTGTTTTTACACTCTGTGATATGATAAAGTTTACACTTGTCACCGCACAGTGCACATCTGCAGTCTTCAGTTGGCTGGTGGAATTTTTTATTTTCGCAGACCTTGTGATGAAAGCCATGTATTGCTAGTCTGGTTACAACGTGTCTCAGTAAATAGTCATTTATTACCTATCGTATCATCGGGGATAACGTAACTCCGCCTTCCAGGCGCCCCAACTTCAGAACTGGGTTACAATTATGCTAATACCAGGAGAGAACACCAGAAATATTGAAATGCAACCTGGTGTACTGAATAAAAAAAACAATGTATAATTCGCCATGCTGGCACAAGTGATATTGATAAACCTGCTTTCGATGACTGGCGGGGTTTTACGTTTTAATAACCAACTGACAAACTCGGTGATAGCGCGAATATCAGCTCTCCATACCTTCCTATCACGATGAGCTATTTTTCCCAATCATCCCTGCATAATTTACCTCCCTCAAATCATGGCTAATTTTATTCTCCCACCTCATTCTTGGCCTACATATTGGGCCCTTTCCCTCTTGATTTTCAGGGAGTTTCCATGTCCCTCTTTTATTTCCCATTCGGGTCACATGTCCTGCCAGTTATCTACGCAATTTAACTATGGGTCCGATTTCGAGATTATAAATGTTAATAACTAACTCGCAAAGTCGCTAGTTACTCTCCATACCTCCCTAACTAACTTACTTACTTACTGACACTATCGAACCCGTAGGTTCATTACCACGCGGACATAAGCTCTCCATACATCCCTATCCCGACCAATGCTTTCCAATCATTCCCCTGCGTAATATATTTCTCTCACATCAAGGCTAATGTTATTCTCCCACCTCATTCTTGATCTACCAACTGGGCTTTTTCGCTCTGGTTTTCCTACAAGAAGCTTCCATGCACATCTTTCATTCCCCATTCGTGCTACATGTGTTGTCCATCTTAGTCTACGAACTTAACTATTCTTATTATATCTGGCTTCCTATAAAGACCATTTTCTCCTTACTTAAATTAAGAGTACATGTATCCCATCCATTTAATATAAGTGGAAGAATAACAGTTGCATAATTTTTAGTTTTACATGTTTTGAGAAAAATTGAGATGACAATTTTCTATCTTTCATTCCCCATTAGAGTCACGTCCATTGCCCATCGCAGTCTTAGATACTTCATCATCATCAGCATCAAGGATTAGACCTGTTGATCTGTTCCGTCTCATGTTAGAATTGGTCTATCCATCTTTTACTGGGTCTTCCAACATTTCTTCGTCCTAGTGGTTTGTAATGATGAATCTGTTTCGGAATTCTGTTGTTATCCATTCTGAGATACTTAATTGTTGTTATTACATCTGGTTTCCAATAGAAATCATGTAGCTCAATGCTATATAGTTTTCTCCATTTACCTGTCTGTTCGTCTCTCTTTGGTTCAAAAGTTTTCCTAAGAACTTTATTCTTAAATATTCTTAATATTTTCTCCTCTATTAAAATAAGAATACATCTATTGAGTAACACTTAGAAACTTAGTAAATATCAATAAAACTAAATGTATGGTTTCACGTAGAAATACTTTATATAATGGTCTTCTTCTTCTTCCTTTCATGTGATAGACCTAGTGGTCTGTTACGGTCTCAATCCAACGTTTGAAGGGTCTGCCCAAAGATCTCTTGCCTGGTGGCTGGTAATTTAAGATCTGACGTGGTATTCTTGTTCTGCTCATTCTTCGTACGTGAGATTTCCAGTTGTTTCTGTATTTTTGTACATATTCCATGACTGATTCTGTTTGTAATTCTTTGAGAATGTCAGAATTTCTTTTATGGTCTGTCCTTGAATAGCCCGCAGTGCGTCTCATAAATTTCATTTCTGCCGCAGTTAGTCTTTGTTCATCTACACTGCGAATTGTCCAGGCCTCACTGCCGTAACATAATATGGGTCTGGCCAGTGTTTTATAAATTCTAGTTCGTGTGTGTTGCTGTACTGTGTTTGGCTTGAAAATATTATTTATAATTCCTGATACTCTGTTAAATTTTATAATTTTTTGACTAAAATCTTTTTCTTCTTCGTATGTAACTTGGTATCCGAGATAATTAAATGTGTTGGTTTGTTCTAATATTTTATCATTAATAACAATTTTACTGCGAACTGGGTCTTTTCCTAGGAAAGCCATGACTTTAGATTTTTCTGTTGAGATTTCCATGTTGTAGTTTATTGCAGTTTGGTGAAACGAGTGGAGTGAACGTTGTAGGTCATCTTCTGAATTCGCTATAAACACAATGTCATCTGCAAATAATAGGGTGTCTAAATTATATAATCTATTAAGTGGTATACTGCCATGTGGTTGTAGTCTCCATTCTTTAATAATTGAGTTCATGTATATTATGAAGAGCATTGGTGAAAGACCACATCCTTGTCTAACTCCTTGATTAATTGGTCTGCATTCCGAGATTTTATTTTCAATCTTAACTTGGATGTAATTATCCATATAAATATCATATATAGCTTTTAAATGGGGAATAAATAACAAATGTGGGAAATTTTGTAAATATGACTGAATTTAAATCGTAGGAACAATTAATACAAATAGGAATGAAGTACAGAAATATAGGCCTATATTAAACATAAGCTGAATTCTGGAATTGACGGAATTATAACCTACTTCTTAAGTTGGATAGGCGAAGTGTCGTTATATAGGCCTACTGATGTAGTATTACTAGTGAGAAGTTACTAAGAGACAACGCTAATCTCGAAACATCTTTCACGTCTTTATAATTACAACTGGAAGAATAAGAGTTTCATATATTTTTATTGTATCATTTTTTTAGAGAAATTGTGATGTAATGCATTATCCTCATCTCCTTTAGAGAACCTTGTTGTATAACTGAGCTAACCTATAAGATCCTGCAGGTGACCAGATGTTCGTATAATAGTTTGTGTTTCGTGGACGTGTATAGTACGTGAGTTGTGATAAAAACGCTGCTATTCCACAATAATTCTGAAACTGAGGAAGGTAACAAAGGAAAAATTAACCTGTAAACATCTCATATATAATAAACACCTTTTCGGATGGTGCTTTGTGCCAGAATAGAAGTTTTAATTTATTGTATATATTATTGTATTTGATTCTTCCGGCAAATTCTCGGAAGGATCAAATATAATAGGCCTAATATATACAATAATCACCGGAGCTTTTCATTATATATATGAATAAATTAATAAACGAATGGAGGAAAACACAACGAGAATATATACCCATCAATAGGAACCTCAAACTCGATGCTATTCGTTTTGCAGACGATTTAGCTCTTCTGGCGCTTTCCGAAAATGATTTGCAACGATCAATTTATAATTTACAAAAAATAGCTGCCAAATTTAATATGGAAATATCAATTAACAAAATTAAAGTTACGGCATTTCATGGGAAGGACCACATACAAAGTAAAATCTATCTCCAGAATAAAATTTTAGAGAGATCTAATCAATTTAAATATCTTGGATATTATCTCTCTATCTGGGATGAAAATGATATCCCTGAAAAAATTACTAGTTGTGATAAAAGTTTGGGAATTATTAATCAAGTTAATGAAACCATCCCTTGTACAAAAAAAAAACATCAGATTACGTTTATATAACACTTTGGCTAGACCAGTGGTTGACCTATGGTAGTGAAGCATGGACACTAAAAAGACAATAACGGCTTGTGAAATGAGATTCATGCCCAGAACAGCGGGTTACACCAGGTGAGATCGGAAAAGGAACACCGATATCTTAAAAGAATTGAAAAACTACGCCAATTTTGAAATACATTAAACAGTACCAACTAAATTGGAAACATCATTTTGACAGAATGAGTTCAAATCGGATCCCCAAAGCTGTTTATAATTATATACCAAGAGGACGAAGATCACTGGGCCGTCCTATGAACCGCTGGAGGGAAAATTTTCTATAGGATCGTACCAGGCCTTGGCCTAATACTTGGAAGGAAGAAGAAGAAGAAGAAGAAGATTATTACATTTATATATTGGTTTTTTAAAGTGCACAATGTCAAAATGTTGCACATATTTTCGGTTAGTTGCCACAGCTACTCACAATTTGACCGAAATTTTGGTTTATACAGTATTAAGTTGCAAAACATTTCGACAGTGGGAACTGATAAAGAATATCGTGAAGTTATTTCATCTCGTCAAAAAAATTGCAACCATATTCAGTTCTATGGGAGAGTTCCATTTTAAAAGAATGAAAAAAAAGCAAGTATCTTTTCCTTCTTCTTCTTCTTCTTCCTTCCTTCCAAGTATTATGCCAAGGTCTGTTACGATCCTATAGAAAATGTTTCCCTCCAGCGTTTCATAGGACGGCCCAGAGATCTTCGTCCTCTTGGTGAATAATTATAAACAGCTTTGAGGATCCCGTTTGAACTCATTCTTTCAAGATGGTGTTTCCAATTTAGGTGGTACTGATTAATATATTCCAAAATTCGCATAGTCTTCAATTCTTTTAAGATATCGGTGTTCCGTTTCCGATCCCATCTGGTGTAACCCGTTGTTTCTGCGCATGAATCTCATTTCACAAGCCGTTATTCTGCTTTCATGTTGACTTTTAGTGTCCATGTTTCACGTTTTCAGATTCACAAATACCACCAATTCCTTTGTAAACTTTTAGAGAGATTGTTTGCTTCTAATATGGTAATACATTCAATCTAAGCTAACTCATATAAATCTCATCTCATCTCATCAATATTCCTTCTGGAAACCTATAATCATGTCCAACGTGCGGGAGCTTTGAAGACGAGATACACATATTAGGAAAATGTAACGATTTAGAATATTGGAGGCATCAGTTATTACCGGAATTATTTGTAAATTCAAATCGTGAAAGATTGGCAAGCTATGAGTTACTGGTAAACCCAGAAAGCTGGATAAACGTGGGCAGATTTCTGGAATAAATGCGGAAAATAAGAACAACACTTATTCAGGAATAAATAAATATGTTAACAAATTGCAATACCATTAATTCTTAATAATTCTACATAAATAAGTTAATGTATAATGTAATTGTATTGATATCTAATTGTAATATTATTGTGTTTTCTTTTTTTTTCTTTTTAAGTATATTATTACCAAACATCAACTTATTGTAACGGACTGTCAACAGCACGTAAGACTACTGCCCGTGCGATCCATATTTGTAAATAACATTGTATGTATCTTACTTTTAATTTAATAAGTCCTTATGTATTCTTCAAATTATGCACCAAATATTAGTTAAAGAATAGTAAAGTGTCCCATTTATTGTTTGGTTGGTAGTTTCGCAATTAAAATTATGATATGCATGAATGTCTGGTGGTTTATAGTTTAGTACAGTGATTTATGGAGCTGGTCTCTTTCTTTTTATTGGCACCACCACATTGCACAGTAATGTTAGCGTGTTGTAAAAAAAAAGGATTAAGCAAGTCATGAAAGCATGCACACGTGCAACATGCCAGTGGAAGGGTTGGTATTTTATTTCTCTTCCGATTGTACAATTTAATTTAATGACTCACACGAACTTGAGGGCAAAACATGTAAGAGAATCATCATTTATTTCCGGCAAGTTATGCAGCCTGCAATAAAGTTCATGTGCTGGAACAGACGGTATGAAAACTTTATAACTACAATTTAATTTTACGGGTTTTCTATTGCTGCACCACTTTGAATACTGTACTTTCTTTTTTTTTTCAATGCACTTTTTTTTTCTTTTCCTTCGTACACACTTTTTTTTATCTAACTCGAATTTTTTAATCTAGTTATGATTTTAAAATACCATATCTAGGTATGGTCTCTACTTATTCCAATCTAAATTCCAGTTGTAATTGAACAAAGAAGATATAAGATATAAGATATAAGATTATATTTTCATTAGTCAAATAACGATTTTACCTTTAAGGCGGGCGATGGGTGAAAAATGTACCATTTGAGATCAAATTGACATTGTTTTTGTACTAAAAATAGGCTGCACTCTAATGTATATGTTGGCAAAGTTTCAGAGGCCTATGTCGCTTCTGTGCCCTATTTAAGACGCTTCTGTTCATTTGAGTTGAGATTTTTATTTTGTTTTTGGTCAGAGTTAAAAATCTGCGCCAGTTAAATACTACTGCATGCAAATCTTTAAACATGTTTTTTTCACACTCTTATTTTCACTGCATTTTTGTACATTCAAATTGAATGGAATTCAGAAATTTTGTACTGGAAGGTTCAACGTTTTACTGCATGTCCTAAAAATAATGGGTAACAAAGTAGTGCATGGGTTTCATGATTGAAGTAGTATTTTAAGAAATAAAAAATAAAATGTATGTAATTATTAATTTTTTGTAATTCCACGCATTATTTTTTTCTCCTTTGTATTCACGTTATAAGAATTCTAATGCTTGATGTTTTTCTAAATGTTTTAGGGATCTTGTAAAAAATCAGACTTTTACTAAAAAAATTTGGAACCCATTTAATTATAATATGTGCAATTTTTAAAAAAATATATAATATTTAATAACTCGTAAAATAAATGTCTCACAAGAATGAAACTTAAACACACCATTATGTATCATGCAGTGAATGTTTGTACAAACAATCAAGTCTCTTGCTCAAAACATGTAGACAATAGAAATTTCGCCCATCACCCTCCCTTAAGAGTGTAAAACAATTGGTTCCCTCTCTAATACTCGAAATAGACAAAATAAAAAAATAAACATGTATATTATCTAGTACATCTCTATTATAAGTTATATAGAAGAATTTAAAACATATGATTAAAATGTTAATATATTAAATTATCATTGTTATATTCTTATGCATTATGTAATGTATAATACGTTGGAATTTCAGTTGCTTAAATGGCCTCTTCTGTATAGTTATAAGACTTTTCAAAGGAAAAGTAGGCCTATTTGAAAAGCGGAGAAAAATAATTTCAGTTAAAACAGTTTAGTGAACATTATTCTATATTAGTTTGAGGATATGGTGAATATAACAGCAGAATTTACAGGTGTGTCATCAAGGCACATACATTTTTCTGCTCGTAATGGAATTGTAAATAAAGGACATCTATCGTCATCATGGAAAAGGTGTAAAAGCATGATTATGTAGGCCCTAGTATATGTTTTGCTATAAATAAATAAGATATGGAAGTTCCTAATTATTGGTACCATCTTACCTTGTATTCGATCTTGTGTCGAAGATTTGCGACACATAAAAGAGAATAAAATATGAAAAGTAAGAAATTGAGCAAACATGTTAGTTCTTTCACGTCTGGATTTGAGTTATGACTCTAATAAACCTATATGTTTTGATTTAACATTTTTGAGGACATTTGGGATAAGAGTCATTGTAATGTAGGCCCCTATTATAGTATGCGTTTCCAAAGTTAAGCCTATGCTTAACTTGTTCTACAACTCATATTAGAATGATTGTCCTTGGTGATCTAGGGGGTTGTTCCTTGTTGTGGTCAAGGGTTCAAACACAATCTGGATCTCTGACTTTTTTGGATGGAAATATCAAAGGTACAATTCCTCCAGAAGGTTCTTTAAGTCGCGGGAATAAAGTTGGAAGATTATGGAGCTTGTAAGAAAAACTCAAACCTAAATTAGAGCCTCTGAACAAAATTTAATAGGTCTTTCCCATCCAAGTAATAATATATTGGTTGCTACTAGGTTTCTCTTTGAGGCGATTAGCTAACCATTTAACACTCTCTCGCATTCGTAGGAAAGTAAGCAGTTCGATTTGAAAATGTCTTCCCAAAAAAACAAAATCTATTGGTATGTCTGGAAAAAAAACTTACGAAGCGTTGAAATAGAATTATATTAAAAAATCACAGGACAAATGTATCAACTTATTTACCTTGGGCACTTAAAATCTAGTATAAGAATTGACACAAAGTTTCAAAATAATACAATGCAATGCAATTAATAGAGTCATAAAAAGAAATTTTGTTAAACAAATGTCAACCGCAACCAAATGGAGATTACACAGTGTAACTGCAAAATCAGAACTTAAATTTAGTAGGGAAAATTGGGTACTAAATTCTAAAATCAAATCAAAATTGCAAGCGGCACAGATGAGATTTTTACGTCCACTCCTAGTATTGACAAAAATGGACAAGCGAAGAAACGTAGATATACGCGATAAATTAAAAGTTCAAAATACAGTTCAAGAAATTCAGAACTATCTAAGCAATTGGTTAAACATGCATGAAAATATAGCCATCTCGCTTTCCCTATTTAGCGTTGCAGTATCATCATCATCACTGGCGCAACAACTCATTTCTGAGTCCTGGCCTCCTCAAGGATCCTCCTCCAATTAGTTTGGCCCTGTGCCTTTCTCCACCAATTTCTCAATCCCAACTCTCTGACATCTCCATCCACCTCATCCTTCCATCGTAGTTTCAGTCTTTCTCTTTTTCTTCTACCTTCTAGTTGAGTGGACCATATCCTTTTACATATTTTTGACTCTTCTTTTTCTTCTTACATGCCCTGCCCATCGTAGTCTGGTTAATTTAATGAATTTACTAATTTCCACCTCTTTCAATAATGCATACAACTCCTGATTATAGCGTTTTCGACAGGCACCGTTCTCACATATAGGGCCATACACCCTCTTTAATATTTTTCTTTCAAAAAATTGCTGAGCGCATTCATTGTTTCTTCCCATTATCCATGTTTCACATCCATATGTCAAAACGGGTCTTATTATAGTATAGTAATATCTTTACAGGTCTTGACAAAATTTGACTTTTCATGTGTATTAAAAGCCCATAATAACACTTGTTGGCTATATTTATTCGATTCTTTATTTCTTGTATTGTATCATTGTCCATTTTGATTATTACCCCTAAATATTTGAATTGATCTACTGTTTAAAATGGTTGCAGTATCAACCTAAAGGATTTTGAGATAAAGGAAGACCAAAATTAAGATGGACACATCTTAAGGTTCCATAGATTTAAACTTTACTATCTAACCTCTCTTGGTTAACTCTTGTTTTTTTCGACCCCGACGCTATTAGGGCATCCGAGGGCTCGGGAGTCTTTCCTTTCTTCCATTTCTTCTTTCCTTTATCTTATTTTCTTCTCCAGAAAAACCTGGCCAGTGGCTATAAGATGGCAGCCCCATCACTGTTCTTGCCTTCCTTTGGCCAGCAACCAATCGAAGGGGACTATTATTATGCTTTCAAGTCTTATACGAGAATTTCCCGGAAGGAGGACGAAGATCTGTGGGCCGTCCTATGAAATGCTGGAGGGAAAATTTTCTATAGGATCGTAACAGGCCTTGGCCTAATACTTGGAAGGAAGAAGAAGAAAGATTTAAACGATCTAAACCTAAATAAATTCATGACGATGATGATGATGAAGTAATTCCCGTAATAAAGCCCCATTGCTCCATGTGGGGATGTGGAGATATAGCAGGCAGACAGACGTATGGAATGCCCCATATGTTTATTTTTGTCATTTGTAATAAATGCAATATTGGGAAATAATTTTTAACTTAAAGTTATGACGATTGATTGAAAAATTAAATTCATAATTTATAAATGTTATTCATTTCGCATTTTTGTGGTTAGTTTCCAACATATAATTTTCAATAATGTAACAGATGAAATAAATGAGAAATAAATGAGGTATCAAAGAGTAATAACGATTGAAATTTATCACATATGTAAAATATTTGCTTTCTCTAGAGGTTGCATTTTTAACCCACTCGTTATAATTAAATATTATTTAAAATGAAATATACATCATAATTTGATATTATTGGTGTTTTTGTGGTTTTTTCTTTATCATGTTATGAAATAAATTGAACAGATGTATGAAGTTCGGCTTGTGTGAATTATTACTGTAATGTTAATGTTTAATTATGGAACGCAGTTTTGTATCCGTCGTGGTTAGAAGGGTTTTAATGACCTGTCAGGGTTTGGGGTGAATTGGCGTTGTAAAACGCGTCTAATGTTCATGAAGCTGTAATTAAAGTTTATGTAATTTTTCCGTGTAAATGATCTGTACCCTTCGTTATGGGGAATTTTAATACTCGAGGTATAATTATTTCATTTTTATGATGGTTAATACTATGTTTAAACTTTAATAGCTTTAGAAATTTTAGTTTCCTAAAACATATCGTTTACGTACATTTTAGTGAATTCCGAAGAAATTAAGCTGTTGAGGTTGTTCTCATGAAAATATTTCTGAAAAATTGTTACATCGATCCTACCTTGTTAGACACCGAAAATGATAATGACAAAAATTAATATACCGTAGATAAAACATTACTAAATTCAAGGGCAGTTAGCACCCGGGACAAAAAAAAATGCCAGGCAAATTAACATACAATATATATATATATATATATATATATATATATATATATATATATATACTTACTTACTTACTCACTGGCACTATCGAACCCGTAGGTTCATGGCCGCGCGGACATAAGCTCTCCATACATCCCTATCCTGAGCCAATGCTTTCCAATCATTCCCTGTATAATCTACTTCCCTCAAATCATAGTTAATGTTGTTCTCCCACCTCATTCTTGGTCTACCAACTGGGCGTTTTCCCTCATACAATATATATAATATATATATATATATATATAAGTAAAAGGATGTACAAGACTTGATAGAATAAGAAATGAGGATATAAGAGAAGAATTGAAAGTACGACTTTATTGGATAAAGTCACGAATTATAGACAGAAATGGATTGATCACATGGATGGAATGAGTAAGGAGAGATATCCATTGTTAGCAAGAAATTATCAAGCAAGAGGAAGACGTGATGTTGGAAGACCTAGAAGACGTTGGGCTGATGTATTATGAAGTCGGAACGGGCAATTGCCTAATCCCTGGAGTGATGATGATGATGATGATATATATATTGTATGTTAATTTCCCTGACTATATATATATATATATATATATATATATATATATATATATATATATAAAATAAAGAAAGGTTTCTTGGGTTATCCGTGTCAAGGATTCAAGGTTGGCCTATGACCATTGATTCCGACGTTTCGATATTATCCCACGTGCCATTATCAAGGGATACAAATATGATTAAGAACGTTTTCTTGGGTTTTCCGTGTCATAGATTCAAGGTTGACCTCTGGCTAATTATTCCAAAGTTTCGGCATGATCCCGTCACGCGGAAACGTCGGTATCAGTGGACAGAGACTAACCTTGAATCCATGACGCGGAAAACCCATGAAAACTTTCTCATTCAAACTTATATCCGCGATAATCTACACTGTATATATAGTAAAATAATGTGACGTCGTCTTGAACAAGATTAAAATTTAATAAATTATTAAATCTGTAAGCCTTTCAGAAACCGGGTTCCATCTTTAGCAGAAGGATATGCGCTATTCTGCTGAAGGTGGAAGCTGGTTTCTGAAAGACCTGCAGTTTTAATAATTTTAACCTGCCAAAATATTTTCAATGGAATTTTATTATGACTTTTATTCATATTGCGCGCGTGCACACACACACACACATACACACACACACACACACACACACACACACACACATATATATATATATATATATATATTGTGTTTGTTAGCGCTCTAGCGGTCGCAATTTTTTCAATCTAACCCGGCTTAAAGCAATGAATTAAAAGATAAGGAGTAGTTTATTAACGTAAAAAAAAAACAAGGATTGATGCATGACTGACAGGAAAGTTTAAAAATCGCTCTAGCGACCGAAATTTTCAATTTTAGTAACAAAACTCTCTAAATGCCATTGAAATTAAATGAGGAAGGTATTCTTTGACGGCCAGTGAAATCGGATATTAAAGTCGAAAATTAATAATCGTTCTAGTATACGCTTTGTTTGGTTTCTCCCAACAAATGTATACCTAGGATTTAGTTATTAAAATTGTGGCACATTACGTTAATCAGCATAATAAAATGATACATTCTATTTGCTGAGAATTGGCATAGTTTACGCAAGTGTCTGCGTTACGGACTTTTATGTATTTAATTTGATTTAAAAATATGGTATGGGTAGCGGATGAGAACCGTCTAAGAGGCACTCTGATCAAAGAGTCTAGCGTCCCTTCGCTCGCGAGCTTCAGGTCACACTGGCCCGGTGTGTAGTAACTGATCGAAGGGTCCCTTGCACAGGGTAACGTGTGAAGACGCCATAAGGCAAACATAAATGTGGGGAGGAGGCATCCTTTCTCCAGGGGAATCATTTGGAGACCCATTTCCTGAGTAAAAGGGAGAAGTCCTCAACGGTCCATAGGAGCGGAAGAGTCAGCCCTACATTTGGGGTTCATACAACTGGGGGATATGATGTCTAGCCTTAAGAAGGCAATCCCATCGTTCAACTCACTCTGCGGAACGCCAGTAACGTACCCAGAGGAAATATTACTATTACTAAAATTATCATAAGTAATGCCACGAGTGATTTCCAAATTATCGATAAATTCACGATTCACGAAGTGAGGAGTGAATTTATCTAGAGAATTTGGAAAACAATAGTGGCATTTGTTAGGACTATTTAACGAATAAAATTAAGCTGTTTACTCACAAATCATTATTTAATTATAGTTATTTTAAAATATTTATATATTTAACGTAAACGGCGATGTTTGAAAACAAATCAGAAATATGAGGTTATGTTCATTCACTGCTGCTTGATCATATTATTTATTGCCAAATAAGATCGCAATATTGTAAGAGTGCACCCAAGCGGAGAAATAATGAAACACATCAAACTATATATCATAATCAACATTACGGGTTATTCATTTATTTGTTTAGTAAACAACTCAGTAAAATCAAGGAATCTGTTCATTCTTTGCTATATTCAATGTATTTGTTGGAGAAAAATAGTGTTCTGAGCTGTTCAGAACATTAAAAAGGAGGAGCATTCTTTATCACAAAAGCAGGAGCTGATAAAGAGAAATCGATAAAGAGCGAGGTGAAACACGACTGTCATTGGTTGTAAAACAATATTCATTGAAACTTGATTGGTCATTGACTAGCATTTGTGGCATGAGTTAAATAGTCATAGATAATATAAACAGGACCTGTACCAACGTTGAAACCAAAAGGAGACAGGTATGTTGGTAAACCGAAAAATAGATGAATTAAACTTTTTGATGAGAATCTATGAGACAGAAACAAGCCATATTGCCTTAATCCGTGATTGTTGTTGTTGTTGATGATGATGATGATGATAAGTATCGTCATAACTTGATTTTTTTCTGTTTATTATGTTATGAAATAAATCCAATAGTTGTATGAAGTTCGGCTTTTGTGAATTATTTATGCAATGTTAATGTTTCATTATAGTATGCAGTTTTAGACCTGTCATGGTTAGAAGAGTTTAAATTGGCCTGTCAGTGTTTGGGATGTACTGACATCTAATGTTCATGAAGCTGTAATTAAATGTATGTAATTTTTCCGTGTAAATGATCTGTACCCTTCGTTAGGCAGTATTTTAACACTTCATGTTTAATTATTTCATTTTTATTATGGTTAATATTTATCATCATCAACATCATCAACAATCACGGATTAAGCCCATCTGACTTGTTACGATCTCATAAATTCTAATTCAAAAAGTTGCATCCATCTCTTTTTCGGTTTACCAACATTCCTGTCTCCTTTTTGTTTGTAATTAAGTATAACACTGGTCAACATGATTTTTGTCTCATGAGTACCAATAGTTGTACTTAATGCAGTTTTTTATCGTGTTTTCAAATATGTATTCGGAATTTCTCCATCGGCCACAGTTTTGTTTATTTCAATTTGAATTAATGGACTTTTTTTTTAATAAACGTTTTTTCGTCAAGTTGTCCATTGTAAAATAAAACCAAATGAGCTAACTCAGGAGATTTCAGCTATGGAAAAGAGATATCAAGGCAAATAGAATCCTAATATGCTGGCCGATTATTGTTGGATCATCAAGAGGGATACTCCACAGGCGAAATATAACAGAAAATCGTCATTTCTTACTTTCTAGGTGAGTGCGAATGTTCGAATATTGTGTAGTTACGAATGTAGAAAATATTAAAGTGTTTGAAATTATAAATGCCTGTCTCTCGAAAACCTATAGATATATAGGCGAGTATAAAAGGAGACGTATTGTCAGTATGAGAAGTGTCATTGTAGCTGATTTTCTCAAACCGGAGCTGCTGTTTATTGTAGCGACCCTAATTTCTCACGATCATTCCTACTTGTCACCGAAAATTAGAGATATGTATCGCATATAGCACACATGGACTATTTCAACATTAATACGAACTACAGAGACAGCGTTTTCTTTCGGGTCTATACTAGGGTTTGTAATGTAGAGAAAGAGGTAGCCCTTAGGCTATAAGACGACATATAAGTACGGTCCCCATCCGCTACATAAGAGTATAAATAACTGTTGCATTTGTTTAGCTCCACTTAAATTACAGCATCTTGATAAAAACATATTTGAAGTAGCAAGTTTTCTTTTATATTTGAAGAGAAAAATATACGCTTAGACTGGGGTATGAACCCAGGACATTTCGCTTTCCATGCCAATGCTCTACCAATTGAACTACCTGAGCACTCGAATCCAAACGCATTTTTTTCTCTAATACATTGTTAATTCCCGAGCAACAAATGCTAGGAACCGTTGTTCGATCACGCAAATGGCGGCTTCTTTTTTTAAGAAGACTTTTATTGGGAATTTAAACATTATAATTTTGACTGATTCCGGGCTATGTGGCCGTGGTCCATCATTACTGGCGTTCCTACCAGACGTTTCTCCCTAAGCTACGGAGGGCATCTTCAGTGTTGTTTCCTGGTCTGAGGCTCAACTGTGAGGTTCACTCACAGTCGAGCCTCCGACCAGGAAACATCACCTAGAAGTACTCGCCACTGAAGATGCCCTCCGCAGCTGGTAGGAACACCAGTAATGGACCACGGCCACATAGTCCGGAATCACTCAACATCATGATTACCGGCCGTGAAAGCCTGCTTTCAACAATTTAAACATTACTTTATTAAAGTCAGTATGGCGTATTTCATTTTTTTGTTATTAATTTAATACTTCTAACTGAAGGACAAATTCTATTAGAATAAAAAATTATACTCTCAGACTGGGGTTTCAACCCTGAACTTTGACTTTCTATGCCAATACTCTACCAACTGAGCCACCTGAGAACTCCAATCTAAACGCAAATTGCTACGAAACGTTGTTCGATCACGCAAATGGCGGCTTCTTTTTTAAGAAGACCAGTAATAAATTAATAACAAAAACATGTAAATAATCCCTACTGGCTTTTATAAGTCATCATCATCATCAACAAGGATTAAGCCCAATGGCCTGTTCCGATCTCATTATCGGTCTCTTCAATGGTCTTCCCAACATTCTTCTCCCTTTTGGTATGTAATTATACATTTTTCTTGGTATGCGCTGTTCATTCATTCGTAATACGTGCTGAAGATAAGCATTTAGATAATATTTTATTCTTTCACAGAGATTAAATATATTAAGTTCTGTTCTTATATCATATCTTCGTTTCTCTTTTTATCGGTTCTTTGGTATCCTGCTATTCCTCTCAACATCTTCATTTCAGCAGCCTCTATTTGTTTACTATCTGCCTTTCTTAATGTCCAGGTTTCACATCCATAGATAAGAGATGGAAGTGCCAAACTTTGTAAAACTTCAAAATAGTTTCTTATCTAGTCTTATTCAATAAAGTGCGTTTAATTGTGCACACATGGATAATTGAATCGTTATATTTTAGTGTGGTTTTGTCTAAATTTTGTCATTGCCTAAATGACATCCCAAAATTCTGAAAACTTGGTCTATAATTTACATGTTTATCATTATTTTTTGTTCTTAATTGCAACATTTTCCTTTCAGAGCTAATATTTTTGTTTTAGATGTAGATATTCTTAAATTGTATTTTAGAGAGATATTATTTATAGTATAAAGAAATTGTTGTAAAGCATTTTCTGATGCTGTCATTATTATTTGATCGTCTGCAAAAAGCAGAGTTGTCAATACACTATTTATATTAATTTGTTCTTGCCATTCATTTATGACATGGTCCAAGTATAAATTAAATAATACGGGTGACAAATGGACACCCTTGTCTTACTCCCTGGTTTATTTCTATGTTTTGTTTACAAATTTTATCTCCGCAGTCTATTTTAAAATTTGTTTCTATATATAAACTCAGAATGACTCTTATAAGGTGTTGAAGAATTCCTTTCATTTCTAGTATGTTCCATAATTTATTTCTACTTACACTATCAAATGCGCTTTAATAAAGTAATGTTTAAATTCCCAATTAAAGTCTTCTTAAAAAGAAACCGCCATTTGCATGATCTAACAACGGTTCGTACCATTTAGGGCACGGGAATTAATAACATATAAGATTTTTTTTTTCGTTTAGATTGGAGTAATCAGGTAGCTTAGTTGGTAGTTCATTGTCATAGAAAGCCAAAGGTGCTAGGTAGACACTCCATTCTAAGCGTATATTTTTCTTTTTAAATATAATTTGTCCTTCAGTGAGAAGTATTAAATTGATAATAAAAACATCGAAAGTTTTCTTTTGTCACTCTCTCAAAGCTCAAAGGCCAATAATGTTAGAAAGCTTTCGAAAATAACACACAACGAAAACACTATTCTAATGCCATGTCTCTAAGTAATGAAGCTACTTATTTTTAAAAAAACTGTTAATCGTGATGTTTAAAACATAATGCAGATTGATCCCTTTCTTCCGTGCACTCATGTGATGCGTGTTGTCTATTTTACAGCATAATTTCGTGAAATCACACAGACTACAGACCGTACGTTTCATTCTATACTCTTGTGATATGTTTTAAACAAATCTTTGTTGTCAAGCAGAAGACACATAAAACACGTTAGCAATGATATATTAACCCTCTACAACAATTACTAAGTGGATATATACAGAGTGATGTGAAAACATTTCGAAAATGAAACTGGAAAGGGAATGTTGTATTGAGTAATGCCAGAGAGGGAATTTATTTTCTGTTAAACTAAATACAAGCTTTGGAAATATTACTAATACGCCAAACACATTTGTTAAGGAATAATAATACGTGCGCATATTCCACAGGAAAAAAAAAATATATATATATATATATGAACATGATAAGAAAAATAAATGCACTGGACGGAATTTGAACCCCGGACCTCTGAATTGGTACATCAGCGTGGTATCCATTACACCAAGGGCAAATCTAATATACAAACATTTATTTCTCTGAAGTATATATTCTTCATTATTAAGAGATGTTGTGAGAACCCGGTCTTCACTACACTTCGTAATAATGGAGAATATACTTAAGAAAAATAAATGTTTGTATTAGATTTGCCCAGTGAGTGGTAATGGATAGCACGGCTGATGTACCAATTCCAGAGGGTCCGGGTTTCCAAATCCCGTACCAGAAATTTATTTTTCTTACCATGTCATATTAAACTTACATTGCTCAATGTCAAACATTTAATTATAACATATATATACATATATATATATATATATATATATACAGATTTTCAATGTTTACACATCTTTCTGTGCCTAAAGTTTTATTTTCCTTCTCCACTAGTCTCTATCCATCCACCTCCATTTCCTCCAGTCCTCTTGTTCTCATTCCAGTCCTTATTTCTTGCATCCTCGAGTTTCGAGCCTGTCCCAAGCCAGGTTATAAAAGGGGTGAGGGGGAGGAGTAATAACATAGTTAAAAAAACAGAGTCCAGTACGCCCGGCTGATAGTACCCTGCGAGGGCTCCTTGTCTAGGGTAAGAGATACAGCTGCCTTGCAGTTCGTCATTGGTTGATAAAGGCTAGAGGGAAGGAAAGCCTTGACCAAAAAATCACCTTGGTCCTCCAGGTTGGGGGTTGATGGTATCAGGCCCAGCTCCCTTGTCCATTACATAAAAAACATAAACAATGCTAAAAAAAGCCTAAAGTTTTTAAAGAGCCGGGGGGGAAATATTATAATATACCCGATCTTACGTGGGGGGCAGGGGATGCTGTTGTAAATCCGGATAGAGAAACAGCCTTTTAACTCTTCCTTAAACCAAGGTAGCTACGTTTATTTTCTCACATTATGTCGGGCTAGTGGCAAATTGTTAGCTTATCCCCTCGAATGAGACACCTAGTTGGCAAATTACGTATTACATGAATGGGAAAAGGCCCGATTTAAAATTTGCTCAGAAGGCCTAATTTACACTTGAGGTTCTTTTACGCATTGGATATCTTCAGATTCGGGACCACACAGCTTTAAAGTCCTACTCGACGGACTTTTCCTTTGAAACTTTTTAAGTCTATTTAAGTCCATCCGTAGCGGGCTAGTTTTAACCCCGCGATCCTCGGCACCGGAAGCATACAAGAAAATCCCTATAACCATATAGGCCAATAAGGGAAACAGCACTTATATCATATATTTAAAAATATAGAAGAAATTAACCATTCCAAGTCCATTGTTCTTTGTAATTGAAACTAATTCAAAATTTATTAATTTAGTTTTTGTTTGTTCAATAACTTGCTATCGTATATATTTTATTATTGCGTCAATTTTTCAGAAATACATTTACTTTGAAAAGTAATTAGAGTGGAAGTGTTTGACTTTAATTCATAGAAAAAACCCCCTTAAAATTTCCACGAGTTCTTGAAAATTTGGTTGAATATTTCAATACATTCTGGAAGATCATTTTGTTATGAAATGTAAATATTTCGTTTTCTTCAATAATAACCTCAAATATTGAACCTGAAACGCTTTGCCCCAAATCGTGTCGAATGTTTAAAGGTACTTTCAGTTAAACAGTATCGTCTTTTTAGATATTATTTTCTTGCTATTATCATATTCCATGATAAGAGAATTTTTTGAGAGGAGTAAAAATTGGCTACACGGAAATACTTTAGAACACCGTGACAAAAATTTTGTTCTAAGTTCCAATCTTACATCATGCGCACGCGCCAACAGACGCATAGCGTTTAACCTATGAATTTAATATGATGTTTCCCCGCCTCCCCTTAAAATTTCCCCCTCATTTCCTGTTAACCATTTTAAACCCGGTGTCTATTACACTCTACATGATTCCAATTTTCAGTTTTGTCTTCAATAATTATTTATTTAAGCGCTATACTTTAAGATTGCGTTAAATAAAAAAGGGCTTACTTTTAATATCTGTATTTGTAACTTTGCAATGCTTCCAGTTCTATTCATGTTAAAATTAATCATTGGGGGGACATACAAAGTCTCAATTTTTGTAATATATGAAAATTTAAAAAAATATCATTCCTTCAGGATGGAATTTACTAAAAAGCAGATTTTCATGTTTATTTTTTAAAAATAAGATTTAAAAATTAGGCCTGAAAGTGTAAAAGTCCCATTCCCATTCTATAGCGTAGTCTTTTTGGGTTTTTTTTTTTTTTGTTGTTTCTGTGTGTGTGAGCATTATTTAGCTGCAATTGATATTGATTCATCGAATGGAAGATCACAGGAATACCCAAACAAATGTTTAAAGATCTCAACCTGCAGGAAGAGAAGGCCAGGACGTCCACTCAAAGGGACTTCTGGATGGTGTTTCCCTTGAGGGCCGAAACAGGTCAACAAATGGGCCTAATTCGTGAATGTACTATGATGATGATGATGATTGATGATAAGATATGATTTCTAGCCGCAGTTTTCTTATTGGTGTTTCATTTAAGAGAACGTGTCCGGATCAACTACATGTTCATACAGTTATTAATTCTTATTACTATGTTTTATTATATTATTCGTTTGCATAATACTTTTTGTGCAACTGACAATTGTGAATGACATTCACTCCCATGCCTCACTCCACAAGCGTGACACTGGATACCTGATTCATCCTCAAAGCTATCATCTTCCAATCAGCGAGTTTATTTAAACACCCGCTTCAACGATAACACGAGACATATTGGTTTTGTTTTTTTGCCGTTACCATATTCCCATGTTGTCATTAACTGAGGAGGAAACATTTGAAGAAGTGGACTGCATTCAAATACCTCACTGGGCACTATCGGACACCATAGGTTTCATGGGCCACGCAATAATATAGCTCTCCACGCATTTTTTCCTCTCTTCGGCAATATGTTTCTCAATCATCCCCTGTATAATCGACTTTCCTTCCAATCATGATTCATGTCATTCCCCATCTTATTCTTCCCCTGCCTACTGGGCGGCTTTCCCTCTTTCTTGCCCCTTTTTTCATCTCTAATTCGTTGGGCACATGTCCGCCCCATCCGCAAGGCCTACAGGTCTTAAACAGTCTCAAATAATTTATGTTGGCTTTTTCTATAAAAAAACAGCGTGCAGCTCACTGTTAAAAAGTCGCAATCATATCGGCGGTTTGTCCATCAATTTGATTTGTTGTTAGTCGGGGGCTCAGCCATGTAGTTTACAAGGCGGCATCCAAAGGCGGGGGACAACTCTTTCCCTCTGGTTTAAAATGAACATGTATACACCAGGTAGAACCTGCGAGTGTCATAGAGCTTGTAAACGCCCTCCAACAGCACAAAAACGGAAAAAAGTTCTCTGCCAAATAATGCGGGCATTTTTTATGACCGTTCCATGTCTGCTCAACGTGGATATAAT
>JASPKZ010004416.1:0-54693 GCA_030220185.1 Diploptera punctata | reverse complement strand
GGGCGGCGGCAACCTTGTCATTCACCACCTCTCTATGAGGAACTTGAGCTAATCTCATCCCTCGACCCGACCCTGAGTTGGACACGAGTTGAGATTATATATATGTTATAATAAAAATTTTGACATTGGGCAATGCAAGCTTAATATGACATAAGAAAAAAAAATGCCTGGACGGGATTCGAACCCGTAATGGATATATATCACACGACATAAGAAAAATAAATGCCTGGACGGGATCTGAACCCCGACATCTGGGTTGGTACTTCAGCGTGTTATCCATTAGACCACCGAGCAAAATCCAATACAACATTTATCTTTCTTTATATATATATATATATATAATATGACATGAAAAGAAACATAAATGTCTTCTTATCGTGTCATATTAAGCTTGCATTGCTCAATGTTAAAAATTTAATTAAACACACACACACACACACACACACACACCACACACACACACACACACACACACACACACACACACACACACATATATATATATTTTTTTTTCTTGGTCTTCACTGTCATCTGATAGCTGACTATAACAAGTAAAACAAATTAAAGAGAATAGTTTTACTTTAGAGCAGTGATGATTTTATCGATGTTATAATTAAATTTATATATATATATATATATATATATATATATATATATATATACTATATATGTGTGTGTGTGTGTGTGTGTGTGTGTAAACTAAAATGTGTAAACTCTTTTAAGCCAGATTTGAATAGCAACTCTAATTTAATTAACTGCTGAAGCGCGTAATAAATAAGATAACAGCATTGATTTGTAGGATTAATTTAAGCAGTAAGAAATTTCGCTAATAATACACAAAATTAATTAACGATTATGTTTCTATGAACTCACATTATAATCGTCAGTGCGCATAGAAACAGAAAATGTTTGAACAGTGTCATGGAGACTGTAGAAATATTGAGGTTTGATGGCGTGAGAAACACGATACCAGTAGCTGCAAGATTGGAAGCAGCTCTCGCTCCTGGAGGCAGATTGCTACAAGCTAAGTTACGTCTGCTTTCGCCTCAGCAGATCGTGATAGACAATTTAATTATACCATTTGCGACAACACAACTCCACCAACATTCACATGTTCAACATTTATTACTCCAATGAATATTTAATAAAAGTTAACTAGTGATTATGAAAACTTGAAGGCATGCTCAAGATGACAATAATAAAAGCACATAGCTAGAATATAGATTACCAGATGATATTAAATTTACTATATGGTAAAAAGATCGTCGATCTATTTTTTGTATCATAGAAATACCTATCTTATTTAAGACATTTATTTTATACATAATTTTAATCTTTACATATCTTTTGTGCCTAAAGTTTTTTCTTCTCTACTCATCTCTATCATCCACTCCATGTCCTCTTGTTCTCATTCCAGTTCTTATTTCTTGCATCCACGAGTTTCGAGGTCTTCCTTTCCTTCTTATTCCAGGTGGATATCATTCCAATGTTTTCCTGGATAACCTTTCTTCTGCATTCGTCGTACGTGCCCATACCAATTTATTGCTATATCTTATATAACGACAGCCTGATATACGAAAAAGAACCCAATACATGCCACCCCCTCTACCAGATCTTCAGTGAACACACCAGTTTGAATCCTGCCGATGATGGACAGTCCCGAAAGTGCTACAGTTAAATGATTAATTAAGTTGAGGAGACGGACCTTTCAGGTGAATATTCCATAATTTTATATTAATTTGAATAATACCTCAACGGAAACACATCATGAATCTTATAAAAGTTGATTATATAATCTACTACTGAATGTCTAATATTGATTTTTTTCTCGTATGACAGTATTTATTTTTTCTAATTTTGAACATCTTGCTGCTCTCCCAATAAATACATTTCTATCGACGTAAGTTTTTGTTGAATTCCCAAACTTCAGCTCCATATTTAACAGTACTTCTCACTATTGAATTATATATTTGTAAACTTATTTTTCTGGTTATATATCTGTTCCATAAGACTCCATTCATCATTGCTGTTAATTGCTCTACCTTTAATTATTCTGTTCTTAATATAATTTTCTTGTATATTCTATTATCTATTTTTACTCCTAGATACTCAAATTCTTCACATCCTCTAATATACCCATTTTGATATTCTATATTTAAATCTTCGGTTTCGGCTCCACCATCCCACATAAAATGTTTTTTCTAAATTTATTTTCGAATCCCAGTTATCGTATTCATCCAATAATTTTCTGAAAATAAAACTCCAGTCTTCATATTCTTGAGCAATTATTATCTGGTCATCCGCAAAATAACAGTGTATATATTGTATCTGTTGATCCATCTCCATTGGTACTCCTATTCCTGAAACACTTTTTGCCCCAGTTTGACAGTGCTTTATGTGTAAAATATCTTAAATAATGTGGGTGATATGCTACAACCTTGACGAACGCAGTTATTACTTTAATTTCTTCTGATACACATTTTCCAATTTTTAATTTTAGATACTGCATTTTTATTCAATCTAGTATTTTAAGACATACTTATTCTTGTTTACACGCTTTATATTAGCTTGACATCTATTATCTATCTATCTATCTATCTATCTTCGCGTGCTAGCGAGCGATCGAGGATCGATCTAGTAGCGAGCGAGCGAGCGAGCGAGCGAGCGAGAGCGAGCGAGCGAGCGGCGAGCTGAGGAGCGTAGGAGCGAGCGAGCGAGCGGAGAGAGCTAGCGAGCGAGCGAGTCGAGCGAGCGAGCGAGCGAGCGAGCGGCGAGCGAGCGAGCGAGCAGCGAGCGAGCGAGCGAGCGAGCGAGCGAGCGAGCGGACGAGCGAGCGAGCGAGCGAGCGAGCGATCGAGCGCAGCGAGCGAGCGAGCGAGCGAGCGAGCGAGCGAGAGCGAGCGAGCGAGGCGAGCAGCGAGCGAGCGAGCGAGCGAGCGAGCGAAGCGAGCGAGCGAGGAGCGAGATCGAGCGAGCGAGCGAGCGAGCGAGCGAGCGAGCGGCGAGCGAGCGAGCGGAGCGAGCGAGCGAGAGGAGCGAGCGAGCATCTATATCTAGCTATCTATCTATATAGCGATCTAGTCTATCTATCATCTATCTAGTATTATCTATATCTATCTATCTATCTATATCTATCTATCTATCTATCTATTATCCTATCTATCTATATATCTATCTATCTATCTATCTATCTATCTATCTATCTATCTATCTATCTATCTATCTATCTATCTATCTATCTATCTATCTATCTATCTATGTAACGGAATTTTTCAACGCGATTTTCACCCACTAAAATCATTGGATCGACTTGAAATTCTCTATACTTGTAAAGGACCCGTGACAATACAATAATTTAATTTTTTTCTAAAATCCTGGCCAGAATCATCAGAAAAAAAAAGTGTATTTGTATCTATGTAACGGAATCTTTGAACACGATTTTCACCCACTTAGAAATATTGGACCGACTTGAAACTTTGTATACATGTAAAGGACCCATGACAATACAATAATTTCATACTTATTTTCTAAAATCCTGGCCAAAATCATCACAAAATAAAAAAAAACATGTCTTTGTATCTATGTAACGGAATCTTTGAAGACGATTTTCACCCACTTAGAAACATTGGATCGACTTGAAACTTTGTAAACTTGTTAAGGACCCATGACAATACAATATTTTCATATTTTTTCTAAAATCCTGGCCAGAATCGTCAGAAAATAAAAAAAATGTGTCTTTGTCTCTATGTAACGGAATCTTTGAACAAGATTTTCACCCACTTAGGAACATTGGATCGACTTGAAACTTTGCATACTTGTAAAGGACCCGTGACAATACAATAATTTCATATTTTGTTTCTAAAATTCAGGCCAGAATCATCAGGAAAAAAAAATGAAAACTGGTATAATAGGTTGCGGACTTGTCGAATTATATTAACTGATATACAGCACCCCACGCTTTTGATGGTAAAATTTATTTTGTTTTTGTTGATAACTCTAGTTTTATTCTATATGTGTTGGAGATTATTTTTTTTGTTGACCACTTTAATTTTATCCCAAGCGTGTTGGAATTTAAAATTATTTATTTGAATAATTATCTTTTTCTACCAAAGTTTAACCGTTCCCATTAGGAATTTTTACTTACCTCACGCCACATGGGCCTTACTGGGACACAACGTTTCACTCTAGGAAAGTCCTTATCACGTCTGCTTGATTTACGAAGTCGTAACACAGACGCAGCAGTGTATTTTTTTTACGACTATGTTACATTTCGTTTCACACCTAAAAGATGAAGTATGTGTTTTCACCCAGATGGCGGTCATGTAGAAAGACAGTAGAATATGTGTAAAACTTCACAATAACATTTATTTTTGCATCATTGCCTTCCTTCACTGAAGTAGATAACGACTTCAGAGACACTCTGATATATAGTCATACTATTTTTTTCACGTAAGAGTGTCTATTCAAATGAGGAATTCAGAATTAACAGGTCTATTTATTCTTTATTAATGACATTTCTACTTTGATATTTTTGTATTCTCTCTAATAGGAAAATCAAAGATATTCTTTCATTTCCCCTTTCGTGCCACATGTCCTGCTCATTGCATCTATATAACTTCTATCTATCTTCGGGGTTTTTACAGCTGCTGCCGTCTTCCCGTGCCAAACCTCCAAAGCCTACGATCTTGGGCATCTTCGATGCTTAGCCCTCTAGCTTGCATTACTGTCTTCATGTTTTCCTTTCATGTTAACCTTGGTCTCCCTCTTTTCTTCTTTCTGTTCGGATGCCATTCATATAGTTGCTTCGGCCATCGCTCATCTTCCATTCTTAAGACATGTCCTAACCACTTTAATTCCTTCTCCTCATTTTTCAATTAGCTTTCTTCTGCTTCCATTATGTTTCTAATTTCCTTATTTGTGACATGTTCTAATCTAGAATTTCTGGCACTTCTGCTTAAATAATCCATTTCTAGAGCTATTAGTCTATTCTTGTAGTACTTATTGATTGTCCATACCTCACTTCCATACATTGCAACAGATTCCACCAATGCTTTACCAATATATTTTTTTGTGTCTTTCCAAATATGCTTATCCCACCATATGGAATTTAACGATGATATTATTTTGCTACTCAATTCAATTCTATGTTTTATGTTTTCTTTGTCTATACTTTCAATGTTATCCATAATTATTCCCAAATATTTAGTTTGTTTCGCTTGCTTTATTTGGATTCCTTCTTCCAATATTAAATTTTCTCGTTCATTGCTATTTATTGCCAGATATTCTGTTTTTTCTTAAATTTACTGCGAGATCCCATGATTCATATGTGTTTTTCAACCTTTTTATCATGAATTCCATATCAAATTTGTCTTGTGCTAAAATCTATGTAACTTAACTGTTCTTATTAATCTGACTTCCCATGTTGTTCACTGATATGTAGTTTTTTTCCATTCACCTGTCTGTTCTATCTCTTTGATCAACATATTTTGTGAGAACTTTATTCTCAGTTATTCGCATCCAAATAATATAACTGGCCCCAAATAACAGTTTGATATATTTTTAGTTAACATTTTTTAGAGAATTTTGGACAAGATTACCTGGAATCCATAATAATATGCATTTTCATACTCGAAAAAGAAAAAGGTAAAGTGATTCCACTAGGCCATAGGAGACCCTTGGGGATAGTAGGAGGTTAAGCTCCAACTTTTTCTAGACATACGGCATTTGATGTCAGTCGGGTTGTCAGTCCTGCGCGATGGCCGCCTTTATCCCCAGAACAAGCATACATACATAGTGTTCTGCCTAAGAGCAGGTTTCTCACTGCAAACTCAGCGTTCTCCACTCTTTCCTTAACTCAGCTTTCCTTTTTGTATCCGCATACAAACAATTTATTTAAATAATGTTTGCCGTCTACCTTTCTTTCCGCTGACCATTCCTTTTACGGCATCCATCAGCATGCAGTTTCTTTTAGCCAGTGACCAATCCAATTTCTTTTCCTCTTCTTTATGAGTTCCAGCATTGTTCTTCATTCACCCACTCTGTCTATCACATCTTTATTTTATTTTGTCTGTCCATTTTATATGTTCCATCCTTCTCCATATCCACATCTCAAAAGCTTCCAGTCGCTTAGAACAAGCATCTTGTACATATTTTCCGTTGCTGAGTCGATCTCAGGGTCATTGTGCCACCAGAAGATTTGGATAAGTTTAAAAATCTTGACCCCACCGGGACTCGAACCCTCAACATTCTGGTTAGTAGCATATTACCTTAACCAACTATACTACGGCGTACACTCTTCCATATTTGAACTTCAGTTTAATTTCTTTCTGTCATTTCATTACACATCAATTACCACAACTACATAATAATTGTTGTTACAGCGATTATGAATAATAACAAATTAGCTACGTCCACCGCTGTGGTCTCGAGGTAGCGTGCTGCCTTGTCACGCAGCGGGCCCGGGTTCGATCCCCGCTCGGGATAAGTTTCCTGGGTGAGGTTTTTTCGGGGTTTTTCCTCACCTGTAAGACAAATGTCAGGATACTTTAAGGCCCAAACGGTCCCCGAACATCATCTGGCCATCATTACCATCAATATCACATTCACCTCATTAGATTAAGTTTAGGTTTAAGGCTTCTCTTGGCGCACATTACCCATCGTCATCACCAATCATATCATTGGGGCAGCGTAACCGCTTTCCAGGCGCCCCAACCTTAGAAGTGGGTTAGAATACGTCAATACCAGGAGAGAATACCTGAAATGTCGAATGACAAACAGGTGGCGTTGAACAAAAAAAAAACTACAAAAATAATTGCCAACATCGCGTCGATCCCCTACCTCTGCTTCATGGGTGAAACGTAACACAATTTTATAGTATTTAATACATTTAAAAATATGTGGATAACGATAAAGTAGAAAACAGGTAAAACTGATGCATTATGGATTCTTTGACATGTAAACAAAGTGGTTTACAGAGCTGGCCTTTGTTTCACATACGGGTCACAGGTTATCAAAACAAAATCAATATGTACAGTGTATCTAATTGAAGGGGTGTACGGCTATAATATAATTTTATGAGCCATTTTCACGTCCCCCTCGTCAGAGAGATGAGTATTATTCCACGCATGTACAGATCTTCATAATGTGTCACAGCACACATTGTTAATGCCTCCAATTGCCAATTAATGCTCCTGCCTACCGTTTCAGCACAGCGCGTCAACATCGCTATAACGATTGCTTTAAACTAGTCTACTGTTATATCGGAATAAAAACATATAGAACTTAAAAAAAGAAAAGCTACTACTTCAGCACATAGTAAGGTATTCCATAGGCTGTTAATTTAAAAAACTGCCTTACTCTTAATAGCACAACAACAACAATGATGATGATGATGATGATAATAATAATAATAATAATAATAATAATTAATAATAATAATAATAATAAATCTATTCTACAGTAATTCTGCCCGAGGGCAGGTGTTTCATTGCAAACATAACATTTTCATGCTATTTTTTTGCAGCTTTGCTACGGAATAATAGGTGTGGTAGCTTCCCATTTTTTTTCCACACCGGTGAAGGATGATCCTGATGATAATGATAAGGATGATAAAGAAGGCCGGACGATTTTCGGGGACAGTTGGGCCCTAAGCTTCCTGACATTTGTCTTACAGGTGAGAAAAAAAAACCGAAAAATCCTCACCCAGGAGCCTGTCCCGACCGGGATTCGAAACAGAGTTCGCTGTGTGACAAGGCAGCACTCTACCTCGAGACCACAGCGGTGGACAACAATAATAATAATTTATTTATTTATATACAGAATTTTAATGTTTACACATCTTTCTGTGCCTAAAGTTTTATTTTTCTTCTCCACTCGTCTCTCTCCATCCAATCCATGTAATAATAATAATAATAATAATAATAATAATAATAATAATAATAATAATAATAATAATAATAATAATAATAATAATAATAACAACAACATTAACAATAATAATGATGTTCAACGCTGTGGTCTCGGGTAGCGTCGCTGCCTCATACGCATACCGGTTCGATTCCCGGTCGGGACAAGTTTCCTGGCTGATTTTCTTTTCAGGATTTTATTTCATTTCTAAGACATCTGCCAGGAAACTTTAAGATCCAAACGGTCCCCGGACATCATCATCTAGCCATCATAATCATCAATATATTCGCCATGTTTAGTAAAATATGTGTCTTTTTGAATGGTGTGTTTCATCTTAATGTTGTGCTGTCTCGGAGGAAGCCCCGACATTGACCTGATCAACCATTCGGGGAGACCCTCCATATCCGTGTGTGCTCAAAAAAGTACAGTATGTGTGTGATCCATAGTTTAAAAATCTCTCTCCCTTCAGGTATTACGATTATTATTATTATTATTATTATTATTATTATTATTATTATCATCATTATTATTATTCCTATAATTATCACATCATTAAAGGAACACCTAAATACTCAATTATTTTGAATATTATACATACCGCGAGGAGAGATAATCCTATAAGACACTAACATTGGAGATACTAGGAAGAGGACTTTGGGAAGGCTTAGAATAAAGCACGGGATTCCATACAGTAGGAAGACAAGAGTAGAACATTGCTGGAAATGTTGGAGGGGAAACATAGGAATATCTCGACAGAAGCTAATTCAAAGTTGATCCAAAATCAGTAAACAAATCTAAACGATGAGTAAAAAATTTAGGTGGTGATATACTAAATTATTTTCTTAGATTCTGAGTGTTATTCATTTCCCACCCCCGTACCATTAAATTATTTGTATAATCCAGAAAACAGTGGTTTTGAATCAAGTTTTTTTTATTTCTTCCAACTTTAATAGAAAAAGAACTCTATAATACGTTAAGTTAACGATAGTACAAAACAAAATACATGTTATATATATGTTATGTTGCTTAATAAAGTGAATTACACCGTTCTGCATTTTAAAACTTATTTTTTTGTTATTTAAAATCTAATAGATGTTCTAAACGGATTGTTTGTGCTGAATCCGAAAATGGTCTCCATTTTCTCCCATCACGTCAGGTTTTCAAAATATTCATGAATAACTAGAAATGAAATTATAGCTCTGTAAAACGTAACAAAAATTACTTTCAACAAAAATTTTATGTAAAAAACTAGGTCAGAATTTATTTGCCACTAATTAATCATTACTTGATAATAATAATAATAATAATAATAATAATAATAATAATAATAATAATAATAATAATAATAATTAATGATTATAAGATTTCAGGCACACTTCACTTTTCAACTCATAGGCTAGTATTCTCGAACTGACTGTCCATAAATAGTTTTCGAATTTGTGGGCCAACGAGTATAACAGTTGTAATTTGTTCATATGATAATGAAAGAAATGTAGCGCAAAGGTATTTAAAGCTCACTGTCTTTATCAAGAGTCTTCACCAATTGTTTCATCATCATCATCATCTTAAACAACAAGGATTAAGCCCAATGGCCTGTTCCGATCTCATTATAGGTCGAATTGGTCCTTCCATCTCTTCAATGGTCTTCCAAACAATCTTCTCCGTTTTGGTCTATAATTATACATTCTTCTTGGTATGCGCTGTCCATTCTTTCGTAATACGTGCTGAAGGTAAGCATTTTGATAGTATTTTATTCTTTCACAGAGATTAAATATATTAAATTCAGTTCTTATATCTTCGTTTTTCTTTTTATCGGTCCTTTAGTATCCTGCTATTGCTCTCAACATCTTAATTTCTGCAACCTCTATTTGTTTACTATCTGCCTTTGTTAATGTCCAGGTTTCATATCCATAGATAAGAGATGGAACTGCCAACACTTTGGTTTCATTGAACCTACATTTACATAGAGAGGTGGCAACGATAAGGGATCAATAAGAGGTTCACTTCTTTTTTTTTTTTTTGGACCGGTATTAAATCAGTGCTACATGATCACTGTTCCCTTTCCCAGTGTTCTGACCTAGCTCTGCTATCCCATTGATGTACGAAACAAGGGTATTTTGTGAAACCAGCTTGCTGACCAAATAATAGTCCAATAATCATGAAATCTCCACGGACTAGCATAAATGGTTTTCATACTGCAGTTTTTCTAACAAAAACTTTACATTTACGTATGTCTCCTTTAAAACAGAAGAGTGGGCCACAGGAATGGAAGGATGAATGTTTCCATTCACGATGCCTTTAAATGAATAAATATGTACTCTCAGTCAATATTTTCTTTACTTTTAACCTAGAGCCTAATAGTTCTGCTGATTCATTAGGCAAATTTAAATCATTCACTAAATAATTAAACTCACTTTGATTAAAATATCTATCACGATCAGAATTACATGGTTCACTGGAGATTCAGTTGCAGTGCTACTGGATGCAGACGGCAATATACCTGATTCAGGGTGTAAGGAAACCGGAATATCAGGACCGTGAGGTATAGGCTGAATGGCAGAGGGAATGTTAAGATATACAATATCTTTCTTGTTTTTACCATTATATCCTGCTACCTTAACTGGGCAAAAATAACAATCGTCTCCATGATTTGTAGGTTCCCTGCAAATCATAGAGATACCAAAGGCCAATAACTTCTTTTTTCCATTTTTCCAACTCCTCAACTCTGCAACAAAACTACAACACACTTTGTGAGGGCACTACGATTTATCCTGGTCTCCTAACTTAATGCCACAATATTGAAAGAAGTTTTCTTTACAAAAGCAGTTACATTCTTTGTTTTACTAACATATATGACCCACATATATATAGCAAAATAGATCAGAATCATTTATATACCCAACCACAAATTTTTGTACGGAACTAGGGCGGATATAGGTAGTATATTTTAATAAATATAAACATAATTTAAAATATAAACATAATGATAGTTATATTATTTCACATTTTAAGTAATAAAGTTGAAATTATAAACTGTTCGGCCTTTCTAACAAACGATAAGCACACTGTAATATTACTACAGTACGTACATTACGAAAAATATACAAAACATAACATTATGAATTGTAAAAAATTCTGACGTGGTACGCGAAAACGGATTTCATTTTTTCACTCAGTGTGAAATCGTGATTCAGAAACGCCCATTTATTTAGAAAAAACAAAATGCATGCAGAACAGTATTATTATTAAAATAAGCTTCGGCTAAATGTCAAAATTGTTACTATTTTTAGTCCTTTAAATAACAATGTGTCCTATAATATATATTTGTTTGATCTATTTAATAGAACAACATAAAAACGAATGAGTATAAATTACTTAAATTTGTGTCGAATTACACTATATACACTACGAGCTTAGGGCTTTCTAAGAAATCATTTTCACTGCGGTCCGGTACATTTAAATAACTGACACTAGATATTAGTGTTCCGTCTATCCTTTAGAGTTAATGCAAAATCCGTGTTTCCGATGTCATATTGTGAATACAGTAGTTATTTAATGATGTCATAACTGAGCAGTAATCAAAATTTTATGATTTTATCAATGCATATGCCGGCGAGAATATTGTACACTCCATAAATCATAAAAGAAACTCCGAGTTTGGAAGTACAAGTGTTTACATCAATCTTGTAGTGAAATGAAGTGCGGATTTTTTCGAACAGTAAAATAAAACTATGAGCAATTATGTTAATGAGCACACCTCCGTATACCTCTGTATTTCAATAAGAGTAGGCCTATTATGATGTAGAGCTTCCCTACCTTTTCCAAATTATTATTATCATTAAGGAGATGATTTCTATGACCTAAAGAATAAGAAAATATGCATGCATTAATGACCTAAAAAGAAGTAATAGTACATTACGATGCGAAGTTGGGAAGTGGTTTTTACAGATGCGAGGAAAATGTTTTAAAACCGAGCGATAGCGAAGTTTTTAATTTCCGAGATTCTGTAAAACACTTCACAAACCTGCGTTGTACATTATTTTTTTGCGCGATGGTGTTTTCAAAATAATAAATAATAGTAAAATAATAACATCTATATTGAAAATAACGCGTTCATTATACACAATTGACTAAGGTTAACACTGTGGGCAATGTTTATCAGTTGAAACTACAGGAAGCCGTGAGACCAATTAGTGATAAAATGGCGGCAAGCACGTATTTGTTGTTATATATTGTTTCAAATAAAGTTCAGTTCATTAAAAATGCAGTGTTTCGCATAATGTATATTAACATTACCTTTTGGATAATTTTCGTATATATATATTGTATGTAGTATACATAGAGAGCAGTGGTTTTACTTCCCACACGCGGTTTGTAATATGTAATATTACACTATAGTTATTTTATTACAGTATAGTTATTTATGTTGGCAACCCCGAAATGTAGGAAGTTGAACTTACAATCAAGGTCGCCATTGCTGTCGACATAATCATCATCATCATCCTGCCAGGTATTAGTCCTAGAAGAACTGTTACGGTCTGAGAAAGAGGTTTTCGTGCCATCTTTTCATAGGTCGACCAAGTGACCGTTTCCCATTTGGACAGTAGTCCATTATTGCCTTGGGGATCCTGGATCTAGCCATTCTTGAGACATGTTCCTTCCAGTTTAGCTGATATCTGGAGATGTAGGCCAGTATTGGTGACACATTAAGTTCTTGAAGGATTTCTACATTTTTCTTTCGATCCCATTTGGTGTAGCCAGCTGTTCGGCGCATAAATCTCATCTCACAAGCTGTTAGTCTGCTTTCGTCTCTTGTCCTTATAGTCCACGCTTCACTCCCATAACATAGGACTGGTCGAGCCATTATTTGATAAAGACGAGTACGAGTTGATTTTTGCACTAATGAAGGTTTTAAAACTCTATTAATGATTCCCGTTGATTTGTTGAATTTCACAATTTTCTCTGATAAATCCAAATTTTCAACAAAAGAGAGTTTATATCCCAAATAAGTAAACTCATTAACTCTCTCTAAAATTTTGTTATTTAGACAAATTTTGCTTGGAATTGGAGATTTTCCACAAAAGGTCATTATTTTAGTTTTATTGGTAGATATTTCCATTGAATAATTCTGGGCTATCAAATTTAAATTATGTACTGACCATTGTAAATCATCTTCAGATGTTGCTAGTAAAACAAGATCATCTGCAAACATTATTATATCTAATTTTAAATTTCTATTGATAGTGATAATTCCGTGTTTTGTTTCTCTAAAGTCTTTTACAATGGCATTCATGTATATGTTAAAAAGTAGAGGGGAGACGCCACAACCTTGTCTGACTCCTGAGTTTATTTCTTTCCACCGAGTTACTTTTTCTTTTATTTTTATTGCAATGAGAGTTGACTTATAAATGTTATATATGATCTGCTTTGGGATCTGATCTTTCATCAAAATTTCAAATAACAGACTTCTGTTCACTTATCAAAGGCTTTTTTAAAGTCAATAAATGCCAAGTGTTTTTCTATATTAAATTCAGGATGTTTCTCAATCAAAATTTGCACTGTGAATATCCATCAGAGCATGATCTACCCTTCTGGAAGCCATTTTGTTCTTCTCCAAGTATAGCTTCATAATATTTATATAATTTATTCTTAATAATAGTGGGATACATTTTGTAACCAGAGTTTAATAAGCTGATCCCTCTGTAATTATCACAATTGGTCTTATCTCCTTTTTTAAATATTAGAATTACTAATGATTTTGACCAATCTTGAGGTGGATTTTCTCCTTGCCATATGATTTCAAGAAGTTTAATATCTTTTGAGAAATAGTTGACTCGAATGTTTAAATAGATCAGTGGGTATTTCATTTTCACCAGTGCTTTGTTATTCTTTATATTTTTTAAAGCTATTTGAAGTTCCTCTAAGGTAATAAAGTCTTTTTGTAAATTATCTGGCTCTTGTATCTGTAAGAGGGACAGTTGTTTATCCATAAATTTTGATAATAATTCATCCATTTATCATGAGGAATAATATTTATTCTAGCAATATCTTTGTTTTCACTATTTAATTTTTCAAAATTTTACATATAGATGGTTGGGGCCTTGTTACCTCATTCTCCAAGGATACAAATTGTTCCCAACTTTTCCTATGGTGCTTGCGGACTTCACGTTTGGGAATTACTCTTTTTCTGTGGTATTCTATTTTA
Organism: Diploptera punctata; assembly: GCA_030220185.1. Taxonomy (NCBI): domain Eukaryota; kingdom Metazoa; phylum Arthropoda; class Insecta; order Blattodea; family Blaberidae; genus Diploptera; species Diploptera punctata. Next base: position 40,583 of record JASPKZ010004416.1, on the reverse strand, counting down.
TCTTCATCTTTTTTTTGTACTAATGAATTTTATATATGCCATCTGTTTTTCTTGTATTGCTGTAAGTACGACAAATCGCACTATCGCGCAAAACAAAAACTTCATCATCATCATCATCACTCCAGGGATTAGGCAATTGCCCGTTCCGACTTCATATTGCATCAGCCCAACGTCTTCTAGGTCTTCCAACATCACGCCTTCCTCTTGCTTGATAATTTCTGGCTAACAATGGATATCTCTCCTTACTCATTCCATCCATGTGATCAATCCATTTCTGTCTGTAATTCGTGACTTTATCCAATAAAGGCTGTACTTTCAATTCTTCTCTTATATCCTCATTTCTTATTCTATCAAATCTTGTACATCCTTTTACTTGTCTTAGGAACCGCACCTCTGCCGTCTGTATTCTATCCTTCTGTCTTTTCACTGGAGCCCAAGTTTCACATCCATACAATATTGTGGGAACCGCCATAACATTATACATTTTTATCTTGGTTTCTTTTCTAATTTTATTTTTGAATGTTCTCTGTATTGTTCCACACACCGTCTGAAATTTATTTATTTTGGAGTCAATATCTCTTTCCACATTGTAGCCAACATCACAGCCCAAATATTTGAAACTAGACACCTGTTCTATACTTTGATTTTCTAAAATAATTTTGGTTCTCACTGGATCTCTTCCTCTAAAAGCCATGGTCTTCGTTTTTCCTGACAGAAATCTTTAGATCGTATAATTTACATATTTCATTTAATGCATGCATTGATTTCTGTAAGTCGTCTTCATTTTTCTGTATTATGATTACATCGTCAGCAAATAGAAGATTATTTATGCACATTTTATTATCCATTCTTATTCCTGGATTTACTAAAACTTTCCATTTATTTAAAATATCGTCTATATATATATATATATATATATATATATATATATATATATATATATATATATATATTAAACAAAGTGGGTGATAAACTACATCCTTGTCGTAATCCAGTATTTGTTTTGATTGCATCTGTTCTTTTGAATCCGGTATCTATAATTATATTTGTGTCTTCATATAATGTCTTTATTGTTTCAACAAGGCACAGCGGATATCCTTTCATTCGTAATATTTCCCATAATTTTTGTCTGTTTACTCGATCGAAGGCCTTATCCAAATCTATAAATCCTATGTGAGTTTCTAAGTTATGTTCTCTTCTCTTTTCTATGAGTTGTTTCAGTGTAAAGACATTGTCTATACATGACCTTCCCTTTCTGAATCCACTTTGATTTTCACTTATTATTACTTCTGTTATGTTTCTCAATCTATTATTTATTATTTTCGTATATATCTTGTAGCCAGAATTCATTACGCTTATCCCTCTGTAATTCTCGCAATTTCTCCGGTCTCCTCTTTTGAATATATTCTTCACAATTGCTGTTTCCAAGTGGTTGGAATCCCATAGGTCTGCCAACATATATTAATTAGATTAAGTATTCGTAGTTTACACAATAGGCTATTCCACTATATTTGATTAACTCCATATTTATATTCATAATTTAATTAATCTATTAAACATTTTAGTATATATTATTATTATTATTATTATTACTATTATTATTATTTATTAAGATTGATTGGAGAAAAACCTCAATGATGAGGAAAATTCTCAATGAATAATAATAATATAATTAAAATGTTTAATTAACCCATTAACATGGGTTTAAAAAAATACAAAAACGACTGCGGACTTACAGATTATCGGTTTGTAATATACATTCACAAATTTCTATTAATTAAAGTTCTCCATCGTTCTCTGTCCTCTGTGTCTTGATCAGTTGCACCAAATTTCCTTATTGATTGTTGAATGTTATTCTTCCAGGTTGTTCTTGATCTTCATTTTCTGCTCCTTATTTCAATTTTCCATGTATGGACGGCATTGTAGTCTTCCATCTTGCATACTTCTTACGTAGCCATACTATATTAGTCTTCTGTGTTCAATCTGATCCATTATACTTCTTTTTGCATTCATCCATTTACTAATTTACGTATTTCTAATTCTTTCCATTCGATATTTTCTGGCAACTCTTCTAAAAAAAGCCATTTCAACTGCAGTTATTCTGTTGGCATGTTGTTGTGTCATTATCCAAACTTTGGATCCATATGTAACATTATACTTTCTAGCGTGGACATATAAATTACCTAGTTGTTTTATTCTGTTAATGATGTTTTTACTCCATGAAACAGAGTTTAACAGTCCTATGGGGTTTCTTCCATTACTGACCATTTTACTATTTCTTTATTTGATGTTCCATCTTTCTCATTTTAGTATAAAGTGTTTAATAACCAACTAATTCACTGTCACTATCGAACCCATAGGTTTATGGTAGCGCGGACATACATTCTTCATATATCTCGATGCTGAGTTCATGGCCGCGCGGACATAAGCTCTCCATATATATCCCTATCACCCTCTGTATAATTTACTTCCCCCAAATCATGATTAATATTATTCTCCACCTCATTCTTGATCTACCAACTGAGCTTTTTTCTCTGGTTTTTCTACAACAAACTTTCATGCCCCTCTTTCATTCCCCATTTGTTCCATCGCAGTCTACGGGACTTAACTCTTCTTATTGTGTCTGGTTTCGTATAAATATCATGTAGCTCACTGTTATTAGTCTTCTCTATTCGCCTGTCTGTTCATGGAGAAGACTATGGGAACTAGATGCAGTAAGAATAGTTAAGTCTCACAGAATGCGATGGGCAGGGCATATGATACGAATGGGGAATGACATAGGGAATGGAAGCTTGTAGGAAAACCAGAGGAAAAACGCCATGTTAGTAGACCGTTAATGAGATGGGAGAATAATATCAATCATTATTTTAGGGAAGTAAATTAAACAGGGGGGGCACACCGTAGCGTAGTGGTTAAGGCACTGAGCTACAAGCCGGAGGGTCGAGGGTTCAAGTCCCGTTGGGGTCAGGATTTTTAAACTGACCCAAACCCTCTGGCGGCACTATGGCCCTGGGGTCGATTCAGCCTCTAACGGAAATGAGTATCAGACGCTTGTTCTGGGGGTAAAGACGGCCGTCAAGCAGGGCTGACAACCCGGCTGACATAAAGTGCCGATTGTCTAGAAAAAGTGGGAGCCTTAACCTCCTACTACCCCAAGGGCCTCCGGGCCTGTTGTGGGATCACTTTACTATTAAATTAAACAGGGATGATTCGAAAAAAGTTCAGGATAGCAATATATGGAGAGTTTACATCCGCGCGGTCATGAACCTGCGGGTTCGATAGTGCCAGCAAGTTAATAATAATAATAATAATAATAATAATAATAATAATAATAATAATAATAATAATAATGTTTTATTTATACTAGCAGAGTTACGGCCATAAGGCCTTCTCTTCCACTCAACCAGCACAAATACAAATAAATATTTCACAAATATAGATATACGCTATAGGCCTACTAATTATAAAGAGTTAAAAAATATTAAATATTGCAATGTAAATACTAATTATAAAGAGTTAAAAAATATATTAAATATTGCAATGTAAATTTCATGCACAAATAACATTTTATACGATAATTACAATAATAATAGGCCTACTTATGACGATAATAATAATAATATAATAATAATAATAATAATAATAATAATAATTTAGTTATTAAACATTTAATACTAATTGTTAATTCATATAGGCCTACATTTACTAACTTTTCACCAAGGAATGCAAGTGAGGATTGTCCTTCAAGGGATTTCCTAAATTAAAAAACCGACCTTCCTACAAGTGACCGTGTAACTTACAACTTACATACATTATGTTGCTTGACGATTTACAAAAATCCCCTTAATATAACTAAAAGTCGGCCGGGGTGGTTTAATGGTTGTTTTCCTTGTCTCTAGTCCCGAGGACAGCGGGTTCAAACCCTGCTGGGGTCAAGGGATTTTTTAGAATGGAAAAATACAAGGAACGAATCCTCCGGGAGGGACTTCATTCCGAGACTGAAGATTTTCAGGCTTATAAAATAATCTTAAGCCTGAAAAAATATACCTGGAAGCAAAATTTACCGACCTACATCATCTACGGAATACCTTAGCTGCCTACTAGATGTCTCATTGGATAGGTAAGCTGACAACATGCCATTCGTGACATCTGTAGGGAAATAAGCATAACTAAATTAGCTTTGTGTAGTAATTCTTAACAAAGGCTAATTTATATGGCTGGAATCAAAGGGCCGCAAAGCCAATAAGTAAGTATATGACCAAAAATATGTTTGATTACAGAAATTAGTAGACGTGTGACCAAAAATCTAAAAAACATGAAAAATGTGACTTTGTAGGACACAATAAAAGTCACAAAATTTCATCAGAATATCTAACTCCATGGCGCGACATGCCTACAAGGCCCTTGGCCTACCATACGGCTGCTGGCCTCACATCCACATGTGTTAATCACAGAGGTAAACGATCATATAGCCGGAGTAGGGGTGACAAGTGGTAAGCACATCGGGTCCCCCAGCAGTTATAGCTGGTATTCTCAACCTGGAGCCGCTACTTATTGTAGCTACCCAAATGTGTCACGATGCTGGGTGGGCACCGGTCCCATACTGGATGAAATTCCATAAGAAAATTTCTTCCATCATGAAGACTCTAACCAGCGCAAGTTCCCTAGCTCTGCGTCAAGGCATCTGGCCTTAAGCATTCGGCTACAGCGCTGGACCATCAGAAGACATATATAAATATCATTTACTTACTCTAAACTAAAAAGAAAATAAGTTAGGCCTAATAGGGATCCGGCCCTAATTATCATTACCCAAAATGAAATTTACCTCAGTGAAGATAATACGTATTTTTGGTATATAATCACGTGTAGATTCTCAAAACGGCGCTTAAAATGTCATATCACCTCTCAATATTTAGATATACCATAACGAAACGATTTCGCTTGCTACCAGATGACACGCGTGCAATAAGTTCGTCACCCACCCCTGTTCTACAAGATGCAAAGATGAAATATAATGACATTTGTTGTACCATGTAAACTAGTCTTTATCAAGTATTATATCAGGATACTGGCAATAATTTTTTTTCTGATAGTAGATACCGCAAAGAGGCAGGTAGAGAACGATTTGGGACTTCCCCTAAGATTGTAAAGTAATATTATTTCCTGTATAAAACGTGACGTTACTTACATTATTCGCACTTGTCCTTACTAAAAACAAAACCGGAAATTTGTCGGTAAAAGGAAGTATTGGAGAAAAAAAGCACGTCCTTTCAGGAAATGCATAATTACCTGAGACTGATTAAAGTGATATGGCATACCAGTTTAAGTACTCCACCTGAGAAACTCTACCTATGTTATGCCGAGAAACAAAAACTAATATTAATGACTGTTGCTTCTACATACCAAATATATATGGCATGTCTAGGAAAAACAATCACATTGTGCAATTTACCGATTACATCTTCCGGTCATTCTACCTGTACAACTTTACAAGGACTTTCCTATAACTGTACCTCCGAAATCACGGAGTAGTGGTAAATAATTGTGATGGAACTGTTTCCCGCATTCTGAATTGTCAAAAATAACGACAATCAATCAAATAATTCTGAAAGCGACAGATATTTTATAGAGCAGAATAATATTACAATTAAAATAAAATGAACATTAATACCGCAATTGTCAAAAATACAATAACATATGGTTCAGAGACATGGGATTTGAAAGCAAGAGCAATAGACAAATTGCTAACTACTCACTCACTGATACTATCGAACCGCGTGGACAACCCTATCCTTCACTAATGTTTTCCAATCATCCCCTGTATAATCTACCTCCCTCAAATCATGGTCTACCAACCTCATTATTGGTCTATCAACTGGGCCTTTTCCCTCTGGTTTGTCCTACAAGAAGCTTCAATGCCCCTATTTTATTACCTTCAACGAAAATTTATTACTGGCGTCAATCATTAAGAATTTCAAAGAGAGGGAAAATGAGATATAGTATTACAAGAGAGAAAGGTTAAAGTGCAAGAATCCCTAGTATAAAACCTTCGGGACCAGTCTCATCCTCAGCAGAAGGTTGTTCGCTATTCTCCAGCATTAGTGGCTATAGGATTAATGGTAACAGTAGCCGACTAGTATTAAATTTAATCTTATTTTAACATAATAACTACTCATTAGTTTAGGCAATTATCGTTTTTATCTATTACTAGCGGACCCGCCGTGCGCTGCTACGCCTAAATAAATTAAAATTAATGTGATCTTATGTTTAGTTGAATAAGTAAAAGGAAAAATAATTACAAATTTATATTATAATTGAATCGCACTTTTTAGAAAGGAACTAAATAAAAATTTGCCATTTTTGTTTTTATTTGCTAAATGATTACTACTGCCAAGACGCATTGATTAGCAAAGAAAGGATCTTAGTATGGGAGTGAATCTTGGATTACCACTACCAAACAAGAAAGTAAAATCCAAGCAGCCGAGATGAAATTTTTAAGATAAGTAAAAAGCTGCACTAGAATGTACCAGATAAGAAACGAGGATATCCGTGAAGAACTGCAGATCTACTCCATAAAATAAAAGATATTTAACAACAAGATACAGTGGAAAGAATGGAAGAAAGTAGATTACCAAATAAAATCTTCCATTATTTTCCAAGAGGAAGAAGATATGTCGGACGTCCTCGGAAGAGATGGTCTTAGATATAGGCCTATTAGCGAAGACGGAACAGGCAACTCTTGCCTAAACCAGGAAGTGAAGAAGAAGAAAGATCTTAGTCGGACCCTTCTATGTGTCTCTAATAGCACTATGTGTTTATAGTACGGTAAAGAATAGAACTAAGACAGAAAGTTAGTGCGCTTCTTCACCATTTGGGTATCGAAAACATGACAGAGTACAGTATGGGTTAAGACATTTTGCTTTCATGATCTTGAAGCCAACCAATGTGTGCTGTACGTGTATCACGAAGGAAATACTCGAAAGTGAGCAAATTATGTTTGTTCATTTTTGAAAGATTATTTTAATGAATTTGTGCCCCAAAATATAGAAAACATACACATGTTTTCAGATGGCTGCCCAGGCCAAAACAAAAAATCATACAATGGTTAAGTTTTGTCTTGGTCTCACAGCTTGAGGAAGATTGAAAACTATAGTACATTATTTTCCTGAGCGAGGTCACTCTTTCCTCCCTTGTGATAGGGATATCAGGTTTTTTTAATGCACTGAGAAGGGCGGACAGGGTGTATACAATAAAAGAATATTTAGAAATAATCATACGAAGCAAGAAAAATACATTAGTTAAACCTATAGGCTCTGAAACACTGATCAGTAACTTCGATATTTGGTGGCCTACATTTTTAATAAGAATGCCATATCGGAAGAAACAGCAAAGAATCCTCGTGAGAGAAAGGTTCATTTCACACCCTCATTATATAAGGAATTCACGTACAACTCAAACAATCCTGGTGTTGTAGATGCACGGCTATACATAAAGAGTTATGTAAGCAATAAGTTTCATCTTGGGAAAGGAAATTTGAGACATTTGTTATTGGAACTACCAAAGGCATATCCCGGAGGACAAATTCCCATCAATCCCCAAAAGATTGAAGATCTTAATAAATCAATGAAGTGCATCAGTGATGCAAATGTTAAAGCATTTTATGAAGACGTAGGCTAATACTTTCAAACTCTACTACAGACTCTGGTGCAACTTGAATGAGATACGCCTGACATTTTACATGCTAGTTTTTTAATAAATAGGCCTATGTATATTTTGATTTTTTTAAAATCAAAATGTTATCTTAATGTTCATAGCATGTCAATTTAAGCAAAATACATGCAAATCTGTATTGAATAATTTTGTTCACTCTGTATGTCCATTTTATTCTTTCAAAAACAATATCCAGTGAAGAAAGGAACTAAGTCTCAAATTTTAAATAACATACATACCGTGGTAGCACAAAATTTCCATTACTAGTTTGTTATCATTAAATTCAGTCCCATGTTATGTTATATAATATATAACATAAATATTTATTCCGCTACTTATTCATGAAAATAAGATTTTATGCTCTCCTGAAAAGTATCAAATTTTGACTTTAGTTCCTTTCTAAAAAGTTCGATTCAATTATTTTGAGCTATCCGCTGATTACCCGGTGTTGCCCGGTTGGGTCAAGTTTCCTGGGTGATGTTTCTTTTTCGGGGCTTTTTCCTCATCTGTAAAACAAATGTCTGGAAACTTTAAGGCCCAAACGGTCCCCGAACATCATCTGGTCATCATTATCATTATTAACATATCGATTAATTTTGGAATTAAGGCCTCTCCTGGCGCATCATTACCATCAACATCACCTATCATACATCATCGGGACAGCGTAACGCCGCCTTCTAGGCGCCCCAACCTCAGAAGTGGATTACAATAACGCCATGCCAGGAGAGAATACCAAAATGTCGAAATGTCGAAACGTGGTGGCATTGAAAAAATATTAGGTTATAATATTATTGTGATTTTTTTACAATATAACATACTGCATGCTGCCCTGATTGAGTGGAATAAAATAACACATTATATTAACTCCCCCACGCCCGAAAGCAGGTCTTTCACTGCAATCATAGCATTTTCATGCTATGCTTCGCAGCTTTACTAGGGAATGATAGGTGTGGTAGCTTCCCGTTGCTTTCCACACCGGTGAAGAATGACGATGATAAAGGTGATAATGATGGCCGGATGATTTTCGGGGACCGTTGGGCCCTAAGCTTCCTGATGTTTGTCTTAAAGGTGAGAAAAAACTTTGAAAAAACCTCACCCATGAGCCGGTCCCGACCAGGAATAGAACTCGGGCCCGCTGCGTGCAAGGAAGGACGCTACCTCAAGACTAAAGCGGTGGAGTTACTATCAACATTGATTACTATTTCTTAATGAAAATTTTTTTAATGGTTCACTATTGATATAAGGTTAACCTCTTCATTGATTCTAATTAGACTCAAAATTAAAGAAATGTGAATTTGATTTACAGTGTGAAGGATGACTTTTACAATAACGATCCTTTTGGAGGAAATATATGTATTCTCAACAGTCAAATCTCAGAAGAAGAATGTGTTCCTTTCTAGGAATTTGGGTTGAATAAACAAATCATAAAACCATTCTTAAGTGTAAAATATTGTTTATCCTAGTTTTATCTTAGTTATATCTGCTATAGGCTAATAGCATATTTCGTTCTGAGAATTGTTCCACGCTTGTGTTTTCTAAAAATCGAAAGTTCTTTAACATGCCACATATCTATCATAACAAGAGACAGCCTACTTTCAAATTCTACTCCGAAGGAAGCTATTTCCCTACAAGAAAAAATCATAATCATTGATCGGAAAAGAAACGTAGCAGATTTTGAATCCAGAGACGAATTCATTACCTCTGTATCATCTCAAGTGAATTAGAACAGAGATACCATATTAACTAACTTATTGGAACTACAAAACCCGTAGGTTCATTTTCGCGCTGACATAAGCTCTCTATACATCCCTATTCTGAGCTAAAGCTTTCAATCATTCCTTTTATAATCTACTTCCCATAAATCATGGTTAGTGTCATTCACCCACTTGATTCTTGGTCTACCAACTGGGCGTTTTCCCTCTGCGCCTCTTTCATTCCCCATTCGTACCACATGTCCTGCCCGTCGCAGTATACGAGACTTAACTGTTATTATACTGGCTTCTTATAAAGACTATGTAGTTCACAGTTATGTAGTCTTCTCTGTTCGCCTGTCTGTTCGTCTCTCTTTGGTTCAAGAACTTTTCTAAGAACTTTATTCTTAAAGAGTTACCATACAGGGTGAATTATAATTACACCGACAAACTGCAGATACTGATTACTGACGGGAAATGGAGGAAAAAATGTCCTATAAATGTCCATAAACGCATCATTGCCACGCTAGAAGGCACTGACGAATGCATTATTATCTAGTCTCTGTTGCATGGCCTGCTAGATCACCGGACTTAAACCCCCTGGATTTTTACCTCTGGGAGCATCTGAAAAGCGTTGAGTATGCTGAACCAGTTTCTGATGTGCATATCCTTCAACAGCGTGTCCACGTCGCCTGTGGTGCTATTCGGAGAGAGGTCGGAACATGCGAAAGAGTGAGGCAATCCGTGATATGACGTGTGAACGCGTGCACTGGATCCCATGGAGGCCACTTTGAACAGCTGTACTGACGTGGATGCGATTATGCATGTACTTTGTACGGGGGCGATTTGTTGTTGTTGCACGCACATCGTTCATTTCGGGACACACATGTTTATAGGACCTTTTTTCCTTCATTTTCAGTCTGGAATAAGTCCCTGAATTTGTCAGTGTAATTACCGTTTACTCTTGTATATTAAAATATAAATTGAGAAGGAAGAATCTAATGAAATGATGTAAAATTAATAAACAATTAAAATGTAATGTATTTTAAATAGCATGAACCCGAAGAGTTAGGGTAAGCTGAGTAACTGCTGTCACCGACTAGTAGAAGATATTAGAGGAAGTCACGTGGTTAGTGCGATGTAGTGCTCAACCATAATTTCAGTTTCGTATACATAATAAAAATATATACAGGTCTACTATATAGCAGAGAATCGAACCCGAGACTTGTTGTATATTGTTCAGACACCGTAACTGTTAGCCCTACATCATAAAGACGGCCGTTAAAATATATTTTAGTATTTTAATGGGTAAAAATCACATAACATAATATTCAAATATTATGAAAATATATGTAGACTTATTTGTTTTGTTGTGAACACAAAAAGTAAAGGAATTAAATGATGTATATATTATCATAATAATGTGAAAATCAAAGCTTTGATATACTGAAAACATACATTTTAGAAATAATCTATTTTGTGAGTCGGGATTTAATAAAAACACATAACGGTAGCGATAATACCATTACACTGTAATGAGTTTAATTTAACAAAAACTACATATCATGCTGGGTGATTAACACGACACAATATTAGTATGGAATATCATATATTTCAATATAACTATTTAATAAAATACGTATTTCGGTTTCAACATCTAATAAAATATAAATAACTAGCTACACGTTGAATCAATTAAAACTATAATCTTAGTCTCAACTTCAAAAACTAAAATTATGGCTTTTCAGGACAAAGTGCCAGTCAGTGCAAAAATGGTAATCAATAATGAAATAATAGAATAGATAGCACACTTTAACTATCTTGGTTCAGATATAACATATAGCTATGACTGGGATATACATAATACATTCAACCGATATAAAATTATGTTTGGTACCATAAGAAGAACCTTCCTAAAGACTCGAAAGAGAATCTCAACTCAGGTTTTATAAAAATAATGGCTGTTCCTGTTCTTTTATATGGATCTGAATCTTGGGACAAGAAAAATATTTCATTCAAGCCACTGAAATGGAAATTTTGAGATCAGTAAAAGGATATACACGCATGGATGGATTACATAATGAATCAATAAGAAATTAACTGGAGATATTTTTAATACTCGATAAACTAAAAGAGCACAAATGTCGATGGAAAGAACATTTAGACTGAATGGACGATATAAGATTACTCAAAACGATCAACACCTACAAACCGCATGGAAAAATATCTTTGGGACGGCCAAGGAAACGATGGACTTGAGACCGGAACAGGTCGCATTGACTAATCCTGGAAAGGAAGAAGAAGAAGAAGAAGAAGAAGAAGAAGAACTAGCGAATATTTGGCGTGCTATGCTACGCCTAAATAAATAAAATATGTATTTTTATTTTTAGAGTTGAGTAAGTTAAAAGAAAATTACGGATTAATTAAATCGTATGAAATACAATGCGACGAACCAAAAATGGCGGTTGCTAGAGTCAATTTTTAATTTCGGATTTAAGGTAAACTCCCACTTCTAATGATCGGATTTCGCTAGTTTTCGGACAATGAATACCTCAGTTTATTTTAATACCATATAATTGAGTCTCGAAGTAAAACATTTTAAAAAATGCGATAGCTAGAGGGATTTTTAAATTTTCGTTTCAGGTGAACTCCTACATCTAATAGATTTAGAGAATAGTATATGGCGACTAAACGCTCTCAGTAGCTGAAAACCCATATGTACACATTTTCATAACAATCGACCTAACTATTTTTCAAGTTTTGCGACCACAAACATATGCAAGCTGAATTTTTATATACTGTATAAAGAAAATCGGGCCATTCCATTTGAGAACAAAGCGCTTACAGAAATATTTGGGCCAAAGAGAGATGGACGCACAAGTGAACTGAGAAAACTGCAAAACAATTAACTACATGATTATTATGGGAAACCAGATGTAATAAAAAAATTCAGTCCCGTACAATTGCGATGATAGGACTATGACATGTTGTTTTCTTGTAGGGAAAACAGGGAGAAAAGCGTCCAGTGGGCAGGCCAAGAATAAGGTGGGATAATAAATAACATTAACTATGATTTGAGGGAGAGTATTTAAGGTGATGATTGGGAAATAGTAGCTCAGGATAGGAATGTAGGGATAACTTATGTCCGAATGGCCATGGATCTCAGAGTTCGGTATGCCAGAAGTTAATTTAATAGAGTCTTTCTATTTTCCTAAAATCATTATATATTTTCAGATAACACATCATTGTTTATTTTACATGCGAAAATGAATATGTCCATTACTTATTGAGAGCTAAATTCCGAACGGAATTTCGTGGTATTTTTGCAGTCAGGAATGGACATAAAAAGTTTATTTTTCATCCCGATTTAACATGCAGATCTCGGAAAACATTTTCACAGATATCGATCTTGGTGAATTTCTAGGTATCTGAAGTTTTAGAATAGAATAAAAAAATGATAAAAATGATCAATTATCCGATCTCAGGCAAAATATTTTTAAAAATGTCCAAGAGCGACAGAAGTAGACTTACATTAAAACAAAAACCATTTTCCTCACATAGAAACTGTATGTGGCGTGCTCACAAAATATTCATGTTTAACCAAAAGAAGACAAGATAAATAATGTTTTTATATTATTGATTTCGTACATCTCAATGATGGATAAATCATATTTGAAGAGAAAAATTATACGCTCAGACCGGGACTTGAACCCGGGACCCTTGGTTCTCTAGACCAAGTGCTCTACCAACTGAGCTACCTGAGCAAGTACCGATCTAAACGCAAATGCATTTGGTGGATGGGAATTACAATGTATATAGAGAAAGATTTGCGTTTAGATCGGTACTTGCTCAGGTAGCTCAGTTGGTAGAGCACTTGGTCTAGAGAACCAAGGGTCCCGGGTTCAAGTCCCGGTCTGAGCGTATAATTTTTCTCTACAAATATGATTTATCCATCATTGAGATGTACGAAATCAATAATAAAAACTTGGAAAAAGCCGTACTGGCTGTAATGTATAATTCCCAAATATGTCTTCTTAATAAAGGAGCCGCCATTTGCAAGATAGAAGCATGGCTTCACAGCATTTGGTGGATGGGAATTACAATATACATAGAGAAAGATTTGCGTTTAGATCGGTACTTGCTCAGGTAGCTCAGTTGGTAGAGCACTTGGTCTAGAGAACCAAGGGTCCCGGGTTCAAGTCCCGGTCTGAGCGTATAATTTTTCTCTTCAAAAAAAAGATAAATAATGTTTTTGAGTCAGAACTGTGTTAGTATATATGAGCAAATCATCTTCATTTTCAAATCAGAAGTAACGTGACATTATGACTTTTTAAAAAATATAAGATGGACTAAACTTAATTAAAAAGAAACAAGGTGCTGCTGAAAAAAGTTCACATTTTTTGACCTACGTTCCATGGGGAAAGTTGTTCATTTTCATGAGTTATTATGACATCCTTTACGGTCTAAGTGACTAAATCAACAACTTGTGTCAGTCAGTAAAATCGAACTCCTCTCGCAATTCCAGTTATTATGAACCGTACAACTCAATCAGCTTACACATTCATCTTTTCCATACGCAGTTCGACATCGACATTTGTCGCGACAAGTGCTCACAAAGTGTTCCATTTTTCCTTATCAAATTATATGCACACGAAGTCGCAGATAATAGCTAGTTATTTAATAAAATTGCCTATGAAATGCTATTGTCGGATAATTACATTAGAAAAAAATTAATCCTGCGAAAAAAAGTCCTATAACATGATCATTGAAAATTTAGCATTGACTATTTAACTCATGCCCCAAATGGCAGACAATGACCAATTATATTTCAATGAATTTTGATTTATAACCAATCACAGTCTTTTTCACCTCGATTTTATCAATTTAATTTTATCACTTTAAAATGAAGCTCCTCCTTTTTAACATTCTGAATAGTCAGACCATTATTTTGCAGTGACTGACTCTCTAAGAAATACGTTGAATATTTGTAACTTTTATAAGATGTAAGCATTCTAGAATGCATATGGCTACCAGATTGTATAAATAGTGCACGGATAACCAGATAGTGCTTGCGGGAGATAATATAAAAACATTTGTAGCAATTGATTATACCACAAAAAAAAACACTGTTTTCACTTTCTTAAACGTATTATTTCCCAGAAAATCACGTTCCAGAAAAATATAATTGACATATTTACATCATAGGACATTACAAATTAATTAATAACCTATAATGCTGGTTCATTTTTTCTCCACTAGGGTGCATTCTTAGAATATTACGATCCTTTGGCAATAAATCATATGATCTGGTTGCAGTGATGAACAAGTGAAACATAACAAATGTTTTTCATTTGTTTCCAAACATCGCCGTTTACATTAAATATATAAATATTTTAAAATAACTATATTTTAATAATGGTTTGTGAGTAAACAGTTTAATTTTATTCGTTAAATAATCCTTACAAATGCCACTCTTGATTTCCAAATTCTCTAGAAAAATTCACGCCTCTCTTCGTGAGTCGTGAATATATCGGTAATTTGGAAATCACTCGTCATTGAATTGACTGTAAAACTTCGATTTATTACCATTTTATTTTCAGACGTTTGGGCATCTTTTGTTACACTGCGTTTAGTATTTATTTTGTATGTGTATAAGTAGTCTTTATATGTGTACTGTTATCAGTTTTCATATGCCTTACTACCTAAATATAACAGATATGAGGTCATGAATTACAGAAACATTGAAATAGTATATTGCGATACGACTGTGGTAAACACTTGATAAGGATCGAGGAAGAGTTAAAAACAAAAAAGGCACTTGTACAGGTTTTTTTTTTATTTCCGACATTCCGTTATGTGTTTACCACATGAGTATTGCATCTTATTTTTGCACTATGTGTATTAATTTTAGTAATTAAGATATTTCCTAAAATATTAATGAATATAATTGAAGATAAATGTCGAATTTCAGAAGGTGAATCGGCTATATATGTTGCTATGGAGAAATAATAAGTACTGTTAATCATGTCGCCATCTAGTATTTGTTAAAACTGTAAAACCAATTTGATTTTAGATTTATTTCTGATTATGGAGAAAGTTCTAGACGATGTGTGCAGTGATGATGAAATAGAAGAGGCGTGGAAAGCTGGATGTGATGAATTAATACCGAAATTAGTACAAATTGCAGTATAACTACCAATATTTCAAAATAAATATTTTTACTTACCGCACTAGTGCTTTTGGTCATTTTTAAAGTATTGAGATTTCTTTTGTTTTCATAGCAACCAAGATTGTATGCGGGAATGTCAAATTACGATGAACATCAACAATAACAGTAAGTATACAATATTAGTTACATAGTGGAAAAAATATAAAATTGATATGCTAATGAAATTCCTACCCGGCTTTTTTCATGCACTGAAGAGAAAAAAAAGTCAGGTAGGTCACCCGATATCTCCCGAAAATTAGTCTCAAATTCTACTGTCTGAGCCAACTATTTTGATCTGTAATTTTCGTTTCCATGGCAACAATATGTCATGCAGTGTTTTTAATAACTGCTAGTCTACATTTTTATTTATTTATCGGCCTTACATAAACAAATGTGGGCCTAAATAAAATATGTTCAGAGGTTCGCCTCTTTGGTGAAACTGTTAACGTGTCTCTGGATGGCATATCAGAGGTTCCGTGTGATTACGGACAATACCATCTAGGCTTTTTTGTAGTTTTATAGTAGCCGTAATAAAATACATGTGTTTCATTAATTTATCCTGTATTTTAATGTAAGCTTTTACGCTAGGCTGTAATATTTACATAAACAGAAAACACAGACTTTAGTAATCTAAGGCAAAAATATTTTTTTTTTAGTACTTACAGATTTTAGTGTCTACTGAGCCACGTGAGAATAAATGTATACCAACTTCTAATGAGAGGTATCGAAATTCGGACAAGAAAAATTAAATTAATTTGAGGGGTTACATAAAGTTAACTTTCTCAGGGATGTCAAGCATTTCTGTCGGTCTTTGCTCCTTCGAGCTATAATAGTTTTTGTAAATGTGTTTACAGTGTAATTTATTGATCAACTATTTATCCGATTGAGCGAAATTAAAGGTAAAGACCTATTTAGTTGAACGAAATTAGTTTGCCATCTTTAAATTATATAATTTTTCTTGCATAAGGTTCTGATATTAATGCACTTTCACAACATGTGTAATGCGGGAGACGTATTTTGTAGTTCCTAATTTTGTTTAGTCGTTTTATCACCCTTCATATTTCTCTGTACATTTGCCAATGCACTGGAAACTTTTGTAACGGAAGTTAATGTGTGTTACGTGCTGAATAAGTTGCAGACAGCGTCATTTGCGACTATTAGGTGTAAGATAGGACATAATATATTGCAGTATTAAGATATTAAGTGGATTCCGATATTTCTGGAGGGAGTAAATGAATTCGTGCTCGGCACATCTGCTCCGGACATAAAATTTGCTTTACTTTCCAATCTTAATTTACATATTCACAATGTTATGAATCAAATGCATAATTTGCAGTTGTAACAATCTCGTGTAACGTTATAAATACTACAATCAGCACACTTAATTTCGAAATACTGTACAAGAAGTTTCAGTAATGTTGGATTTCAAAAGTCTTTCGGTCTAATTTTTTCCGCATAATTTGAAATAACATTTAAAGGTCGAGAAAAGAGATTCTACGATGGCGTAGTCAAATGTTTGACCATTGCCTCTCCTTTGTTAGGAGTTACTAGACCAAGTTAATTTAGTTACTCTTATTTGCACACAGATGTCATGAATGGTATGCGGTCAACATACCGATCCAATGAGACATTTAGGAGGCAAATAACATAGGATGTTGAGGTCGGTAAATTTTGCTTAGAGGCCTTTTTATTCAGGCTTAAGGTTCTTTTACGAGCCTGAAAATCTTCAGGCTCGGGATCCACAGCTTAAAGTCCCTCCCGGAGGACTTTTGCTACTAGGATTTTTTCCCCCTAAAATTACATCGACCCCGGCCGGGTTTGAATCCGCGACCCTCGGGACCAGAGGCAAGAAACATAACCACTAGTCCTCCGCGGTCGACGGAAAAAATAATTGGTTAAATCAATTGTTCTGTGCAAATATTATCTATATATAGGCCTACTTTAATTTAAGCTATTTCTGATTAACATGGCGGTAAGGTGCATAAATAATGAAAAGCTATGATTTGTTTAATCCAGTAAAACATTTAATAAATAGTACTGTACAGTGTGATCAGTATAGCACTGGACAGCAGACGCGGGGATTTCACTATACACTGCTGACGCACTCGCGGCGGGAAACGGACA
Source organism: Diploptera punctata (assembly GCA_030220185.1). Lineage (NCBI taxonomy): Eukaryota > Metazoa > Arthropoda > Insecta > Blattodea > Blaberidae > Diploptera > Diploptera punctata. The sequence continues at coordinate 22,850 of JASPKZ010004416.1, read as the reverse complement.
GCGTAGAATCGCGGTGATACAACCACCACACATTTTCGTAACTATTTTACAAATTGTCGTTCTTACCAACTTTATTGAAGCAGGTGTTGGAACTGTTCACCTTCGTCGTCCACACATTTTTGACACCTCTATATAAAATTTGTTGTACAGATTATGGACTGTTGAACGTGACGAAATTTTTACACCCGGGAATCGTGTTTCAAAACAGACGTATTTGGCTGGCAGACTGAGTTAAATATTGTTCATAAATAAATACACGTTGTTCAGTAGAAAAAAATATTAGCCATTATACAGTTTATACTCATACACACGTGATTCACTTTACACTTGTGTTTTATAAGATACAACTTTTAAAATTGAAATAACTTATACACACGTCAATCAGTTTACATTATACACACGTCATTCAGTTCACAAAGAAAAGCGATCAAGCACCTTATCTACTCGAGGTACACTATCTGACTGTGAATGCGTGGGATGTACTCGTAAACTGCTGAGTCAGCGCACATTTCAAGTCCCGTGCCTGCACATGCAAGTCTTCGTTATCGCACAGCACAAACCCCGCGTCTGCCATCCACTACGATTTTAAATTGCATACGTTTTCGAACACTCGTCCTCATCAGCATTTTATTCAAATGCTCTTATTTCATAAATAAGCAGTAAAAGTTTAATCCTTGTTTTGTGAATACATTCTGAAACATGCATTTATAAGGAGCCTTTAACGTTAGCAAAATAAATTCTGGGTAATACTATGATGATAGTGGTGGAGTGTTTAATGAATCTAATATGCAGGATTTTAACGTTAGCGAAATAGAACATTCTGAATAAATATGACGGCATGTTTTCATAATTATATCATCTAACCTGTTTAAATAAAATTAACACACATTATATTAAAATTGTAAACAAAAGCAAAGAGCAACACGATTTTGTAATTATTTCTCAGAGTTTTCTTTCTTTAATTTCTTCTCACTTATACAGTACTAGCTAATACCCGGCGTGCACTACTACGCATAAATAAATTAAATGAGTTTTTAAGTTAGTTGAATAAAATAAAAAGAAAAAATATAAAATTTATATCGTAATTATTTTTAGATATTCCGTGATGATTACCTGGCTTTGCCTGGAATATACTTATCCCGATTTTCTTGGCACCAATGAGCTAAAATACAAAAATGGTTATTGTGAGTAGGCCTAATACATAAAAAATAGACTTAGGCTCTGTGCTGTCGTGGACATTTTTGTAGATTCTTTTTAGATATTAAATTCTGTGTACATTATTTATTTATTTATTTTGTATTTGTTATAGCTTAGGGAGTGTAACCCATTTAAGCGTCCAAAAGCTACTTTTTAGAACACTAATACTTTTTTTTTAGCTCCGGCCTTATAGTACGTAGGTTAATATGTTATATACGTTAATTATCCCAGGAAAATCTCTAAATGATTGGGGGAAAACCAATTCGAATCCGTCAAGTAGTTTTTGAGTCAATGCAGGACAGACAGATAGACAGACAGACAGACTTACGCTCATTTTTATGCATTGAGTGTCTAGATTTTCCAGATACAGGTAGAATTCCAGATACAGGTAGAAACTCTACTTCACCCGGCGGCACGAATCATCACTTATTGTTAATTCGCCTAACGGGCATTCAATGAAGTGGAAACTAATTTATTTCTCTCTCTCTCTCTCTCTCTCTCTCTCTCTCTCTCTCTCTCTCTCTCTTTCCGCCTGATACATTTTTCATGAATTGTGTAGAAATATCCTTCCGTTTCAGTGTTGGACAGATTCGGTTTTATACAAAATAAATACACGTAAAATTACTACTATTTTGCCGGGACCATACATTTGTTCACATTGGACAAATTTCCGCATTATTCTCGTTCCGGATTAATCAAGTTCTACTTTACTATATTTTGCCGGGACCAATAAATTTGTTCACATTGGACAGATTTCCACATTATTCACGTTCTGGATTAAACAAGTTTTACTGTACTATATGTGTGGACACGGTGTATATTACACTTATTTCACTTGAATATTCTTTCTACTTACTTCGCAGGCTTGCAGAAGCCTAGACATCCAGGTAACCATTGCTCGTCATATAAATCTTAAAATTACAAACGAACAAGCTTTATGATGTAATCATGGGCATCGTGTGTTTGTTTGAAGTCTAAAACAGTTGAGAAGTCATACAGTTTATAATATTTTTAAGGAAACTATATTTTATGTGAATATAGTTGAACTGCACCCTGTGTGACGTGTCAAGCGCCGGATCCTAACCAAACAAAAAGACTGTGAGTGGGCTCGTTTGCCAGGATGTAATTTGGAAGATCCGTATCTGTGCGCCTTATGGGTGATGCGGTTATGTTACCCTGGGCAAACATTACCCTGGGTTTTTCAGTGTTGTGAAATATTGAAACACATCTTACCTCATACCGATTTAGTTCTTAGTCTGTGTTCCGTGTACCACCAATGCAACGGTTCCTATTATTATGCAACACAATGATTTTAAACAATTATTAAATTAGTATTTTTATATAACGATTCTCTTTAACATTCAAGGATATATCATCGAAATTTAAAGCGGACTTGAAAGGGCAGAGTAATTTTCCTAAAATGTTTTTATCTCAGGCTTAAGGTTATTTTACGTTCCATTCGACGTGCGTATCGCTCGGGCTTACCCGTTTAATTCCCTTCCGAAGGAAGAGATGTTTAGGGGTTTTACGCTCTTAAAATTCATCGACCCAATAAATATAAACCTCTTAAATAAGCAAAATTTGTTAAAAAAACAAAGATTAAAATATAGTTTTATTATTGCTTATTTATTTAGTTTGAAAGTTTTCAGGCCGGATTTTGAAGCCGTAAACCTCGGAACCAGAGGCGAGCGTTGGTAACCATAGTTCACCAGGACCGACGCATTAATGTGAATATTGTGAGTTTGTGTACACACTGATGGGGATTATACCCGCCTATATGAATTCAAATAAAAAAAGCGAAAATACAGAACATTTGTTATTGCAGTACGTAAATATGACATTTGCCTGAGAGAAAGATACGTGTTGATTTTTTCAAAAAAAAATGAGAAAATACCTTAAAATGAAACGAGCCGGTGAGCTCAAAGTAACCTAAATATATATATATATACTATATATATATATATATATATATATACACATATTCAAACACACACCACACAATGTAAAATATGTATTAGCCATTGCTCAGACGTGGTAGCCAACTTATCACAAACACGTTAACAAACAAGTGAACGCAAACTAATCTAGTGTAGCCCCTAAACTAACGCGCCCTTTTTCTCACCCTAAATTGTCACTTAATGTAGGTGTGCTCCTGGGATGGAATCCCCTTACATGTGAGTAAAGATGCTGACAATTGGCTCAAGTGGGACCATGTATTTCACGTTGGTCAACATGAAACTAGCAGTCACTAGTTTCTCCGATCGAATATGCACACGGTGGTCCCTTAACATAGAATTGCCCATATCTAAATATTACCATACATAAGGTAACTATATGAAAATCTTTTAATGTGTATAAAAATAAAAATTTGAATAAATTACTAGATTAAAATACCCCGACTAAAAAAATTCAATAACCTTGCCCTAAAAAGGATTTTGTAAATTGTCGGTTGTCAATCAATTTGTAAACCAATTTAGCAGAAACGAAAGGATGTTACAAGTACCGGAGAATGAACATTGTAAATATATGGGACATGTTAGCGATGATTAATTTTAACAAGATCGGCGTCTTCAGCAATAACAAGTGAGTTGGTATTTTTAAGTCAATTAATAGTACAAATTCACCTCTTGTTTCCCCAAGTACAACAGTGACGTCATGGACCCGGCTTAGATTACGCGAGCTACACATCTACAGCCATTATCTCAACTAAGTTTTGTACTTAGCAGGAGGGGATGTGAGTTGATGAACACTAACTACAATATCTGAATTATAATATAAATATTATAAATTAATAAATATATATTAGAAATACGACAGCCTCATGGACTAATGGTTAGCGTTTCTGAGGTCCCGGGTGGATTCCCGGTCAAACCATGGGAATGTTTTCCTTAAAAAAAGGTAATCGTTCCCGTGGTTGCCCCTGGGATGAAATTTTAGGTTAAGAAATCTCTCCTGGTGCTTCATTGTCATTCATCACCCAACGCATAGTCGGGGGTGAACGTAACACCCGCCTCCCAATGCCAGGGGAGAAATCAATCAAATGTTATATAAGACAATCTGGTGGCATTAGACTATATCTATATATATAATATATATATATATATATAATATATATATATGTTGAGATTAGAATGGTATGGTCATTATACTTAAGAATGCCAGGGACAAGATTACCCAGACAAAGTTTTGAATGAATTCCACCTGGAAAAATAAAGTGGGTCGACTAGATTTAAATGCATGGATAGTATAAGAAGAGGTTGTGAGGGAGATAGGTCTGGGAATAATTGAAATGGGAAATAGAGGAAGAATGGAGAAAGAAGATAAAAATTAAAAAAAAAGCTTTGGGCACAGAAATATATTTTATTACATTGTAAAACTGTTTATATAAATAAATAAATACATAAATTATATATCTTTATAGCAGTCCTCCTCAACTAGGAAATATATAAAAACACTCTAGGCCTTCCGGGACTATTCCATCCTCAGCAGTAAGTTGTTTATTACTGACTGATTTATGATGATTTTGTAGTATCTACAAGATCACCACAGATCAGTCAGGAGCAAACGTTCTGCTGAGGATGGAACTGATCCCGAAAGGCCTACAATGCTTTAAATAACTTCCAAGTTGAGGAGACTGCATTACACGGTACATAATTTATAGTGTTTATATTGTGGCTAATACCAACAAATTTATTAGTATTAATACTAATTGAGTGATTAATTAACTATGTAACTATTACGGCTTATGAATCCTGTACGTTCAGTACCACATTCGCTAAGGTTCTCTACTCATACCTATCCTGAACCAACTCAATCCAATCCATGTTTCCGATATTAAGCCACAGTTAGTCCAAAAGCATTCAAGATTAAAAGTGTATAAAACACTGGCTCTTCCAACTCTTTTGTATGGTAGCAAAGTATGGACGTTCAAACAGAAGGATATACAGATACTTAGATCTGCTGAAATGAGATACCTTCAGAGGACTGCAGGATACACACTACTAGATCACAAAAAAATGAAGACATCTTAGAAGAATTACACGTGGAACCTTTAGAAAACAAAATTTCTGATTATAAGTCAAGATGGATGCAACATGTTCATCTAATGGAAGATCACAGAATACCCAAATAAATGTTAAGATATCAACCTGCAGGAAGAAGACCAGGACGTCCACTCAAAATAATTTTTAATGGCGTTTCTCTTCAGACCGAAACAGGTCAATAAATGGCCTAAATTCGTGAATGTACTATGATGATGATGATGATGAATTTTCCAAAGATCCATTCGAATATTACCCTCCCATCTACAATTAAGCTTCCCTAATGATCTTTTCTCTACACTTTCCCCATCCCCAAGAAATTGACATAATTTATACTGTTTACTCATTCGAGTTATTTGATCTACTCATCTCAATCTCCTAGACTTAACTCTAGCAACATTAGGTCAAGTTGTTAAGAAAAATAAAATAAAAAAATAAAAAAATATTTATTTATATATATATATATATATATATATATTATGGAGTTACTGGCTGTGAAACTTTCTCCGTTCTCTATTCTTAACTCTTATGGGACCGATTATTCATCTCAGAATAATTTTTTTTTAAAATTCTTTTGGTACTTTGCTTCACCTAATGAAAATGACCAATGTTCATGTTTCATACCCATATGTAGTATGGTAAAGGTAAAGTGATCTCACTACACAATCAGGAGGTCCTTGGGTGGTTGAAGGTTAAGGCTCGCAATTTTTTTTAGAAAATCGGAATGAGATGTTACCCTTGTTAATAGTCCTGCGTGTCGGTCGCCTTAATCCCAGAACAATGGTCTGGTACTCATTTCTATTAGAGAATGAGCCTACCCCAGAGTCATAATACATTCAGAAGCTTTAGGTCCGTTTAATAACCCTAACACCACCGGGACTCGAATCCGATCTTCCGGGTTGTAGCGTATTGCCTTGCCAACAACGCTAGGAAGTTCAACCGGCAATATTATTAGTTTTATGATTTATTTAACGTTTGTTTATATATAATTACTAGAAGTGCCGGCCACGCGCTGCTGTGGATAAGGTATACGTTAAAAATTTAAATTAAGTTGCTGTCTTTCAGCCAGATATTGAAAATAAAATAAACACTGAACACACTTAAATTATGAAATAATCAATATTTGTATTCAAATGAAATTCGCGGTTTTGCAACAAAAAGCACAGCCATCTGGATCTCTCTTTGTTAAATAATAAACCAATTACCTTACCAAATTACCTTACACCGCCATCTGTTAGATTCGTATGGAACTCACAGATAATTATAACTCTTTGTTAAATAATAAACAAATAATTGCAATAAAAAATAATGCGACTATAAATTTAGTTATAAACTACCCTAAGTCTCAAGTTGGATCAAACTGCACACAGTGTACAACATTTTATTAAAATCGGTTCAGTAGTTTAGGATTCCATCGCGGACAAACAACGTGACACGAAATTTTTATATATTAAGATTTTGAAATTAACCAATCTCGTTAATGATCAGGGAAGGGAACAATGGAAAAAATTAGATGTGTTAACATAATTTTAAAAATGTTATTTCTCTGGTGATACTAGCGCCAGCAGACTTTCTTCCATGCCATCATTTTGTACGTAACTCAATTCTCAGACTAACTCTTAATACCTGTGCTGTTTGAGGTATGTAGAATCGAAAATAAAGCAGAATGCCGGATTTCGTTATAAACGTCTAGCGCTTTTATAAAGAGGAGCAGAAGAAAAAAGTCATTTACTATAGAATAATCGTTACGGGTATTTATAAAGATGTATTGTGTGTTGCCGATGAAGAAATTCATGGATTGACAAATCCTGAGTTAAATAGTAAAATAAGAGCTACTGTGTATTAAAATAAGCGTGTTTTCATGACTGTATTGCGTGCATATCCGAGTGGAAGAGATCGTACAATTGAATAATATTATGATTAAGTTTCTCTGTCTTCTGTCAGTATTTGTAGGTTGGTAACATTTCCCCCTCTTACAGCATAAAGAAAGATAAAAAAAAAACTCTTTCTGTTCGTCTTACAAAATCTGTCAGCTCCTGCTACTTGTATTACTACGTCAGTTGCTGTTATCCTCCGTAAAACTCATCTCTCTTATATAAAATATTTCTTTCTCTGTAGAAATGGAGAAATTCCAATGGTGAATCTTTTCACTCATATGCCTTCGAGTGTTCTGCGAATCGTAACAGACATTTCCCTACAGAGATGATGATGATAATAATAATAATAATAACAATAACAATAACAATAGTCATAAGTAATGCCACGAGTGATTTCCAAATTATCGATAAATTACATGACTCATGAAGTGAGGAGTGAATATTTATCTAGAGAATTTGGAAATCAAGAGTGGCATTTGTTTAGGACTATTTAACGAAATAAAATTAAACTGTTTACTCACAAATCATTATTTAACTATAGTTATTTTAAAATATTTATATATTTAATGTAAATGGCGATGTTTGAAAACAAATGAGAAACGATTGGTATGCTTCATTTGCTTCATTTGTTCATCACTGCAACCAGATCATATTATTTATTGCCAAAAGATCGCAATATTGTAAGAATGTACCCTAGTGGAGAAATTTATAACCAATATTATAGGTATTACTTAAATTCCTGATGTCCTATGATGTAAATATGTCAATTACATTTTTCTGCAATGTCATTTCCTGGAAAATAATTTGTTTAAGAAAGTTCAAACCGTTGTTTCTTTTTATTGTATAGGCCCTAATCAATTGCTACAAATGTTTGTATATATTATCTCCTGCAAGCGCTATCTGCTGACATTCATGCACTATATATACAATCTGGTAGCTGTATTTCTTCGAGGGTCAGTCACTGCAAAATAATGCTATGACCTATTCAGATTGTTAAAAAGGAGCAGCTTTTCTTTACTATGATAAACTTCGGTTGATAAATTTGAGGCGAAACACAACTATGATTGGTTGTAATCAAAAAATCATTGAAATGTGATTGGTTATTGACTCCCATTTGGGGCATGAGTTAAATAGTCAGGATAATCATAGTGCATTCACGAATTTAGGTGATTTGTTGATCTGTTTCGACTTCAAGAGAAACGCCAGCCAAAAGTCTAAGGCTTTGAGTGGACGGTTCGGGTTGTTTCTTCTTTACTGCAGTTCCCTTATGACCTCTTGTTTGTGGGATCACTTTACTTGATAATATTATTTCCAGTTAAGTGCATAAAAAAGGCATGAAATGGTACTAATCATCATTTAAATTATTTCGAACTTTTAAATGGTAAAAATGGAAGGGTAATCATGTGCAAGGGGAGTGTATTAAGTAATGGATATACATGCGTTAACAGGCTACCTCATCGATGTAGCTAATCGCAATTACAACAACACACATTCACTCATAAAATAAATAGAAATTACAGGAAAACCCATTGTTTAATGGAAACTGAAGAAAGTGTAATTATTATAATTTTCATTTATTTGCACTGCCCCAGTCAACGTTATTGGTAAAAGTTATTTCACAATGTTTATAGGATTTTTATACTCGCTCCTAATAAATAAAAAAAGGTGAAAGCTGTTTTTAAGAAACATAACTTTTATTTAGGGAACTACAGATAAAAATATCAGTCAATCCTGCCTCTATTTAAACAATTATCCAACTACCAAAATAATCAGGAAAAGAAACACTCATCTCTCTAATTAAATCTGCGTATACATACGAATTGCAATAGAACTACAACCGACAAATTTTAACAAGTTTTTTCCTAGAGGTTAGTTTAGTATTTTTCATAAAATCAATCGATAGCCTCCGCTGAGTAATAGTAACCGTGTTGCTATACTAGACATATAGCATGTTCTTTGGACCGTTATTAGATGGGCATTGAAAGGTAATAGAAAAAATAAATAATCAACTAATCACTTAAAGTATCCATTCATCCATCCATCCATAGTAATTCTGCCCGAGGCCCGCAAGTCTTTCTCTGCAATCATAGCATTTTTATGCTATGCTTTGCAGCTTTACTAACTAATTATGGGTGTGGTAGCTTCCCGTTGCTTTCCACACCGGAGAAGGACGATGATGATGATGATAAGGATAATGATGATGATGGTCGGATGATTTTCGGGGACCGTTGGGCCGTACGCTTCCTGACCATTTGTCTTACACAGTGAGGAAGAGCCCCGAAAAAACTTCACCCAGGAGCCTGTCCCGACCGGAAAACGAATCCGGGCCCGCTGCGTGACAAGCCAGCACGCTACCTCGAGACCACAGCAGTACTTAAAGCAGTAAAATAAAAAAAAACTGCAATACAAATATTGCAAACAAATATGAGTTCGTTCCTTTGTTTATCTCATTATTCATGTAGTTTTTTATTGTTCATACTGTACTTCACGAATTTCACAGTGTCTACTTCTGGTGTTTTGTTTAGTTGATATCGCTTTTTTAATTTTCCTCGACTGTTATGAGGCCACCCGGATAAGGACAAGTATGAGTGGCTCTACTAAGATGAAACAGTTTCCGCACTACTGTTTTCCTTATTCTCCACTCTAGCTTTCCCAGAATGATGAGGCCTACACGTCACATGACATCCTATTTATAGCGACTGGCTTACATGATTGGTATTGAAAAATGCTCATTAAAAATCATTGAGAATGCAGATGGTGATACTACTAGCAACATACCGTATTATATTTTTGACACATCTTTGTGAAGTTACTAATATCGGGGAAAGAGTGAGTTTCTAATCTATATCTATAATGGCGTAGCCCATTGTCGAGCCATAGCCTCTCCATCCATCAATAGTAATTATGTCCGAGGGCAGGTCTTTCACTGCAATCATAGCATTTTCATGCTATGCTTTGCAAGTTTACTAGGGAATTATTGGTGTGGTAGCTTCCCGTTGCTTTCCACACCGGTGAAGGATGATGATGATAATAAGGATGATGATGATGATGGCCGGATGATTTTCGGGGACCGTTGGGCCCTAAGATTCCTGACATTTGCCTTACAGGTGAGGAAAAGCTCCGAAAAAAAAACTCACCCAGGAGCCTGTCCCGACTGGGAATTGAACCCGGGTTCGCTGCGTGACAAGGCAGCACGCTAATCTCGAGACCACAGCGGTGGACAAGGAGGTTCTAGACCAAGTTCATTTTTAGTTACCTTTTTGCTCGTAGATGGCATGCGGTCAACAACACCGACCCAATGAGACATCTAACAGGCAACTAAGGTATTACTAGGACGTGGATGTGGTAATTTTTGCTTTGAGGCCCTCTTTATTTAGGCTTAAAGACCTTTTATGAGCCTCAAATCTTCAGACTCGGGACTGGCTCCTTGTGATTCTTCCGTATGGTTGTAACCGAATTATTCTAATTAACTAAATCACTTGCATTATCGAATTCTTTAAGTTACAACCGCACAGACATAAGTTCTGCATAACATCTCTATCCTGATCTACACAATTTAGAAATTATTTCAAGTATAATGTAGACCAAGAATGAGTTGGGGAGAATAATATTAACTATGATTTGAGGGAAGTAAATTATACAGGGAATGCAGCATTCAACTACAAGCCAAAAGGTTCAAGGAATGTAGGAAGACCTGTGAAAGATGGACAGAACAACTGTGAGGCGGAACAGGCAATTTTTGCCTAGCCCGTGAAGTGAAGAATAAGATGATTGGAAAACATTAGCTCAGAATCGGAACGTATGGAGAGGTTATGTCCGCGCGGCCATGAACCTATGGGTTCGATAGTGCCATTGAGTTAGTTAGTTATAATTAATCTTCCTTAATTTGTAGTTAATGACATTCACACCACATCATTCTTGATCTGTCTACTGGGTTATTTATATCTGGTTTTCAAGTTTCCATGCCACTCTTTCATTCCCCATTCGTTCCACATGTCCTTCCATTGTAGTATACGAAACTTAACTATACAACATTATCCAATGTTTCTATTTTCTCAACGATGATAGAAGTTACTGTTATAACTAGGGTCTAACACGACTAAAATATCACATTTCTTTTACAGTTTAGAGATCACTTTTAACCTAGTTCTATAGAGTGAAAACAAATCATGTCACCATTGTCATAGCAGTGCTCGAAAGAACTATTAAACTGTATGTGATTAATCCTAAATAGAATCACTGTATGGATGAAATACGAACAACGTTTTATTATATAAAGAATTTATAAACAAAATGAAAAACACCATCAGTATTAATATAGCGCTGTTAAGGAATTATGTTGCGGAAGGGGGGAGCTAATACGTATAAAATGTAAACCACTGATTCATACGGATAAGTGAAGCCATTTCACGTTATGTTATTGACAAAGCAGCATCCCTCAATCCCACCGACTGTCACCATAACAGATGCAACACAAATAAAATGTGAAAAAAGAAAGAGAAGATAAATATGAAGAGGGTTTAATTGTTATTCACACATGAGAATAAGTCGCAGCACACTTCAGCCCCTTTCCTCCCTCGGGGTCATTATACAACATGTAATAAGGGGTTGCTCTGTGTAGGGATACGCTGGCTCTGGGGATGGGGGTTAATCAATATACGGCACTACAATTCTATACTGCAGAAACCACAATTATGCAGTTATAACACCTATACGTATGTTAATGTAGTGAATCCTAATGTTTAACTTCTGCCGTATTTGACAATAACGGAAACTCTTAACCCTTAAATTTACGAATCTCTCTCTCTCTCTCTCTCTCTCCTCCTCTTCTCTCTTCTCCTCTCCTCTCCTCTCTCTTTTTGTGATGGCAACAACTCGTTGCCGTCCAGTGTGCTGATTATGGGGCTTGCATGCTCTTTACTGGTTACTTTATTTGTGCCTACTTGTAGAGGTTCAACTACTTGCCCTGGCCTATACGCAGTAGTATAGGAAATTAAAATACATTGATGCAGATATCAGTAATGTGAGTGTGTTGTCATTCGCTTGAACACATTGCTTCCAATGCCGACGATACTTGTTTCTATATGATCAAGCTACCTTCAGTACATTTCCTCGGTGAATCACAACCTTCCAGCAGACGCTCACTCAAATCCTTTCCTGGTTTAACATCTGGAACATTAAAATTAATGTTCCAAAAACCGAATTAATCCTCTTTAATCTAACTGTCGTTCTCCACTTTTTTCATTCATCCTTGAAACTGAAACACTTCGCTATGAGCCAGCAATCAAATATCTTGGTCTCCTTTAGATAAACGACTTACCTTCAAAAATCATATTCGACATACTATAAATCAGGCAACTGCAGCCATATCTGCATTGTATCCATTATTCAGATCAAGCCTATTATCCACGAGGATCAGGCTAACGTTATACGTAGCTGTGATCCGTAACATGTTTTATATGAGTGTGAAGCTTGGAGCTTTCTTGCTAAAGAACATAAGCGTAAAATTCAATCATTCAAAATAAATGTCTGAAATTATATTTTCGGCCCCTCGCTACACAAGAATCTCCTAGTTCAGCTTCCTTACATTGATGCACTTATCACTGAAAGGATAACACCAATGACTCTTAACATTGCTACCCACACAAATCTCATAGTGCGCAATATGAACCACCAAGAGCGTGCTACACACCGAAATATTTTGAACTAGTAAAGACAGACATCATAATTTACGGGGAATTATTGTATGGTCGCATGATGCTCTGCATAATCACATTTTAATATCCCAGATACAACGCCTTATACGCAAGGGATAGCAGTTGAACGGCTTAAAGACGACAACAAAATTTAGGTTTACCGTCAATATGTAGGCCTATTGATACAGTTACTTCTGGCTTCTTTAGCCGCTTTTGAGGGGTTTATTGTGTTTGCTGCAGTAGGAGGGGGAAGGCAAATAGCAGATACTGCCAGCAACTATCCTCAGTTTTGAAAAATAATAGTTACTGCACATTGAATTTTCTTATTTACTAGTTCCGTGTTCGTGACTATGTTTGTTGTCAAGTAAGTTTAGAGTGTTAATTATAAGGTATTATTATTATTATTATTATTATTATTATTATTATTATTATTATTATTATTATTATTATTAAGAAAATGTTTTTTGCTTGGCCTACTAGTTTCCTCCCCCACTCAGCAATGTTCCCTCCTGCCACGAACCAAGATGGCTACAGTTATCAGAACTGAACTGTACTTCAGAATCGGCACACTGGACGACACATTGTTACCGTCAGAAAGAAAGAAAGAAAGAAAGAAAAAAAAATAGCTCCACTCAACGGCACAGAATGAACCATACCGCTCCGCGCTGTGAACACAGCACTCTACTGTAAGGGCAGTTCTCCGTTAGGGAGGGTGGCATTACTATTGGGGAAATATGTTTCGGCGTGTACACGCTATTGCGGTTGTTGCCCTATATTACACAATTGAGTTTATATGACTTTGTATACCATTACCAATGTTATTGATTCTTTGGGTTATAAGTACGTTAATATAGGAAAACTGTGGACCTCAGTGAAGTTCAGCAATCCTCGTGTATCTTGGGGTCGAAAAGATGATTTTGATACAGCGGTTCTGAATTATTATATTCTTTTTCTTTTATGGGTGGCAGCGAGATTGTTTTTAAAGCTTCACAGCCATACAACAAGCTAAGGATCACAGCTACATATAGCGCGAGTTCGATTTTTTTACACAATGTGGGCGAACTGAAGAATGGCACTATGTGCCTGGTTTAAAGGTTCTGAACGTGAATTTTGACAACATGTAACTTAGATTTCGAAAATGCAAGTTAATTAGTTAATCATAATGATTCATTAGTATCACACATTACTCGATACATTTTATAACTTCAGCAAGATGTGTTAGGAATATAAGATACTCCTAGTAGTAGGCCTACCACCATCGGCATTCTCAATGCTTTTTAAGTCAGTTTTTTTTTTCGTCTATACTGTTTTTCCTTCTTGTTTTACCTTTTTCCCCTTTTTGTTTTACCTGTTTTGTTAAATTTATTTTATTCTCACATAGACACAAGGACAGGACACACACACACACACACATACCCAGATCCAAGGTGGAGATTTAAAATCCTCTACCCCGCCAGGAATTGAACCCGGGTCGCCGGAGTGGAAGGTAGGGACTCTACCGACTACGCCACGGCGACGGACAGCTTTCAATATCAATCATGTAAACCAGTCGCTGTCAATAGGCTATCATGTGACGCAATCTCATAACATAAAATTATGCCTTGTTTGCTATAGCGGCAATTTATTAACTTAGGAAGCTTTAATTATTATTATTTATTATTATTATTATTATTATTATTATTATTATTATTATTACTATTAACTGAAGAAATCCTGAACCTCCAATTTTATTACAAAAATCAGAAACAAAATGAAACAAATTTCTCGCGATGTTAGAAAGTAATATATTTTCCTTTATATGATTAGCGAAATATAGGGAGCTAATTATAGTTTACGCCCCTCCGGGATTTCAAACATTAACAGTTCAATAATGTGGCAGACACGGCGGGGCAACTCATATCAACAGATACAGAATATATCCAAGTATATTAGGCTATACGTCCTAGAAATGTTCGATGTAATGTAGGCCTACCATTGTGAAGGAACTGATATCAATACAGTAGCCCACATGAATTCCAACATGCGAGGCGATAGCAATGAATCTATTCGCAATTATTTGATCATTTATTGAGTCTCTGTTAAATCATTTGACATAAGGAGATGCGCACACAGGATCAATTGATGTAAACCCATACAAAAAAAAGTCACATGACCGTGGATACTGTGGAAGAAGGGTTTTCATTTAGAGTGATATGTCTTTTGCATTTATGCTTGCCATATAGAGTGCTAAATATATGGGAAAGCAGGTAGTGGTTATCATCATCGTCACCTTCTATACAAGACACAATTGCCTTTTTATGATCTCAAGGCTATCGCAATATTGTAAGGTCTAATTCCTATCAGTGACCAACTTCTGGGTCCCCAAGATATTTTCGTATCTTAACCACATTCACTTTTAATGTTAATAATTACTGCTATACTGATGGGTGGATGTCCACTTCTGTAAATGATACAGGTAGATGGGAGGCCAACAGCTACCTGGTGGGACAATGCCTTCTAGGCTTGTAGCACCATGAAGTTTTAGCTATTACCTAAGAATAGCATTGACGAGTCTATTAGGTCTACCATTTAAATTTTATAGCATTTTGTATTTTAATTTGTATCGGCCGCGGTGGACTAGTGGTTATGCTCCTTGCCTCTGGTCCCGAGGGTCGCGGGTTCAAACCCGGCCGGGTCGATGGATTTTTTAGGACGGAAAAATCCAAGGAGCAAGTCCTCCGGGAGGGACTTTAAGCCGTGGGTCCCGAGTCTGAAGATTTTCAGGCTCGTAAAAAAATCCTTAAGCCTGAATGAAAAGTCCTCTAAGCAAAATTTACCGAATTTTCCCGTCCTAGCACTACCTTGGTTTCCTAGATGTCAGTATGAGGCGGAACGATGACCACGGACCACTCAAAATGACATCTATACGAAAATAAGTGTAACTAAATTAGTATGGTTCAAATTCTTCCTTGTAGGGGGAGAGCGCCTAAATCTCTGTAAAGAGAAAACATAGGCTTACAATACAATGCATTTTAATTTGTATCTCAGAATCGATTATTTCATCAACACATTCTTATATTATTTTTTCTCCATTCTCTAGTCCTTTTTCTTGCTGAGGTCGATATCGTTTTATCAGTCCGGCTCACTTAATTAATTCTTTGAACAATAAAAAAACACCTCAAGTAGGTTGCTAGCATGGCTCTTAGTGACCATTCCCTCATTAGCTGACACGATCAGGGTTTCTAATGGGCCATCTAAGCTATGTAGCGGTTCAGAGACACACAAAATCCTCACCTTACATCCCTTTATCAGACAATGTCCCACTTGTTTCCCCCTCCCCGTGACGAGGACACTGGCTTTTATTCGATTTATCGACTTGGAGAAGACCTTTGACAGACTTGAACTGAAAAAGTTTAAGATATTTTAGAAAAATATACGTACTAAATGATCTTGTTCTTTTAATTGATTATGTATTCTAATAATTTTACCAGGATAAAATACGAAGGATAGATCTTACAAAAGATGCAAGTTAAAACAGGAGTGGACAAGGAGATTCTCTTAAGCCACTGTTGTTTAATATCGTTTTAGATGAGATAATTAAAAATGTTACAGGTATGAAAAGTATAAACTGGGTAATAGGAAAAACAACACCGTATGTTATGCGAATGATATAGTATTAGTTGATGACTCAGAGGAAAATATCCAACCCCTGCTGTATAAATGTATGAATTAATGTCAAACACATATTATGAAAATTACAATTTAAAAAAAATAGTAATTAAATAAAAAATAAAACTTAGTTTTATTTGATTTTCACATTTATTAAGATATAATTCAGAAATATTTAGTGGTACCGAAAGAACCACGAGGATGCGAATTAGAAACTGAAGGAAAAATTATAAACCACATTATCTATTTTACAAATTTACCAGCAATGAAAGTTTACAGAGATAACAAAACAAACGAACAATGCAGCGAGGATTTCGAGATCAAAGAACAATGTAATTTGGAGGAATAAATACCTAAGAACAGAAAAAAAGTATGAATTTATAAATCTGTAGTACGATCTGTCCTCACTTATGCTTCTGAAACAAGGTCCGAAACATTAATTAAACAAGGCAAATGTTGGAAACACAAAACATTATTAGACTTACAAGAGATGTGCATGACCTCGAAAGCATATGAACAGTTTTCTAACTGGGGCATTCCATACGAAATCGGCAAAAAAATTGTGAAAATTGAACTCACATCTTTAAAAGTTTACCATTTTTTTACAGTGAAACTTTATGATATACTGAATATCTGAACCGAATTTCAAGTCTTCGCTTGGTGTAATTAAAGAGTAATAGAGCTGTCAATTTATCGTATTGTTTTAAATAGTCTCTTTTACAAAATACATTTCTCGAAGTATGGCTATTCTCTCAACTTGAAAAGATAGTCACATTATAGATGATTTTATGCTCTATCGCTTAAAAATTAGTATGTTAATATTTACGTTTTTCTGAAGGGCGTAAATGCAATTAATATGCAATTGATCCTCCTCACCAAAAATTTTATTAAAATCAAAAAGTGCCACATTATTACCTGAACACCAGTTAATTTTTTGTAATTAGTATTAAAGTGGAGTCTTGAAAGGAAACTACCAAAAATGATTATTTTTCCTAAAATCCCCTATGTGTAGACTGCCCGCAATACATTTTGCGTGAGTGGAGATTGCTCGCTCGCCACAAACAAGGACGGAGCTACTTGGTAATAAGTCCTTTGCGCACTTACAAATATTTTTTATTGTTATTATCATTACATTATTTTTATTATCATTATTACAATTATTACATTATCATCATCATCGTGGACTAGTGGTTATTCTGCACGCCTCCGATTCCGAGGTTCGCGGGTTCAAACTCGATAGGAATCAATGGCATTTTAAAGGCGTAACAATTCTGAATGTACCTTTCTTCAGAAGGAAGGAAATCCGTGAGTCCCGTGTCGTAAATTTATGGTACGTAGGAGAACCTCGCGCTTGAAATAAATTGCTACATAATAAAACGTCATTAAATTTAACAATCTTTATTGCTTTATTCAGTAGGCGGTTAATTTTGTGCTGATTTTGGCTAATGTATAGTTTAATTTAAATTACTAAGCACCTACGAATTCCAGCTCGTAGGCCTATTAAAAAATTATTTTCTAGAGAGTAGTTTTGTAATGTGTTTGTAATATTTTGTACTTGTACCCTACACCAATGTCTGATTTTGAATATTGCAAGTAATGTTAAGCTATCGATAATAATTTATAACAATTTCATGCTGTTACAAGTAATATTTAAGAGGTATAAATATACAGTATTTTATTGGCTTGGTATCACTTGATCTTGCATCCCCTACTCATGACATATCAAGATGATATTAAAATGCACGATAATATTAACTTTTATTAGAAGCTAAATTGTTATAGTATTTAATTTAATGTCTAAACTTCCCATTATTCTCCTTTTATAACACAAAATGTATATCTCTACGATTATTCTCTCATTCCAGAAAACATTTAAAAATTGTAAATTATATATTAACACATAATATTGTTAATAACTATTGTATACGAATATATGCAAAATTAAAATTATATTTAACTTCTAACTCACCATTCAGTCTTTGTAGATCTGCAAACTTGTTAGTTAAAAACAATAAGATATTTTAATTTGACTGTGACACTTAAATGACGAGATGCGTTTAAACAAACCACTGATGTAATCAACTGTCTAGTATGTAAATCTGAACTTGAGAATTGTTTATGTAAAATAATATGTTTAAGGAAGACTTGCTGACATGCATTATTATCGTTTGGTAGAAGTGGTACGAGTATAAAACATTCGGTCTTATTTGGAAGTGGATATCTTATAACAATACTATTTCGTCAAAGTTTTCAGGTTACAATACATACACTGAATAAAAGTTATTTTAAGACTGAAATTAGTAATTATAACCTAATAAAATTGTATACCAGTTCAGTTTATTCCATTCTGACTACATCGTTTTTTCATATCTCTCCTCTCTTTTCCCCTGTCCTGCCCCCTTTGTCCCCCCTCCCTCTTTGTTTTCACACCCCCGGCCCGCCGCTTCCGCGTCTTTGCGCCTCCCGTTCTTCGGCCCCCTTTTTGGCTCCCCGCGCTGCCCGCCCAGGGTCTGGCGCCCCCTCCTCGTTGCGCTCCCTGCTCTGTATAGGACCCAATTTAATAAAAAACAGTTAAGTCTATAGGCGGCGGTGGGCAGGAAATGTGGCACGTATGGAGGATCAAGAGGTGCTTGAAAATTTCTGGTAGGAAAACCGAGGGAAAACCCCAGTGGAAGACTGAGAAAGGTGGGAGATAAAATTACATGATTTGAGGGAAGAATTATACAGGGATAATTGGAAACTTAGCTCGAGATGGATGTATGGAGAGCTTATGTCCGTGCTGCAATGAAACCTACAGGTTCCCACAGAGCCAGTGATTGATGTTAGTTATAAATAATTTGTTTAATAATTCACAGTAAACGCTAAGTAACAGAGCCATTTACTTCTCACTTCAGCAATAAAAATTTGATAATAAATATCTACTGGGTAAGAATTAAAATATCGTCACTTTTATAAATTTACGGTACTGTTCCATTAAGAGAACATATAATAATCTACCTATTCGATTTAATGGCAGTTGAAAAAGTCACTGATGAAGCTCTTCAATAAAGTACGCGCGCGACCTTGGTCGTGAAATGAATCTGCTGCGCCGTGGACCCGCGAGTTTTTTTTTACGAAAAATAGAATAAAAAACATTTATATTGTCTGAAACTATTCAACTCTCAAAAAGGTAATTGCTGGAAATTAATCCTTATTACGCAGTAGTATCATGAATTTTTCTGTTTTCATTTTTTGATATGTACTGCAGTAAAACCGCCATAAAAGAGAAAATTGACACTGAAAATAAAAATATCCTAATTATAAAAACAACACCCTTAAACTACATGATATCACCTATATAAATATGTTTGAAACAAATTTTTGCTCTTTACTGTTTCAGAAATATCAGTTAGTAAACGTTTAGTTTATCATATTTACGATAATTTTAGATCATCATAACTATGAACCTATAAATGACAACAATTAAATTTCTGTATTAATACGTTTATAAATGTATTCACTATATTTAGGGATACATACAATTAAAAAAATAAATTGTAAGATTTTTTGCTGTCCGATTTGATATGGATTGTCCCAACTGCAGATCTTGGTGAACATGTACATGGCGTTGCGAAGAGCCTGGTCAAGCCGTAAAGATCGTACTGTGTTGGATGAAAGTTTACCGAACAAGATGTTATGCTCAAGATAATACCATCAAAATCAACAAAATATTTCCAACCTCTTTATGTGTACTTCTTTAAGCAAAATATGGTCTATATGAGAAGGGTCGTTGATTTTGTAGGAGTACGAAAAAAACACAAGTAAATAAACACGATCATCATTCCATCATCAGACTCCACCCTGTGCTATACATTGAACTTTCTGCATGGAAGTACAAGCCTATGCTACAATATGCTTGGCAAAAGACAAGTTATGACATTGACATACCAATATCATTTGAAAATATAATTAATGTGGGTTTAATATTGTACTGTTTGAATGCAGAAGTGATGTTAAAAGTGAAAACAATGGCTTTAGTCAGATGCACATATACTACTCCACTAAGCAATCTGTGCAGGCGGAAATGTTAACTAACATGCTGTCTTTTTCTTTCTTTTCCTTGCTATGTTGCCACTTCCTGTCCTCTGTATATGCTCTTTGTCCGGCAGGTAGAGAGCTAACACATACTATGGATTTTAATGGTCCGTTCTTCTACATGGTCATGGCAAAGTGACTAACTCGACAAACCTGTAACTATTGGAGTTACATGTAGGAATGGGTTATCTCTTCTCATTACATGTTGCCACTTGTGATTTGTTGTGAGGCTGGTAACAGAGAGACGACAAATACTGTGATTTTAAATGATCCGACCGTTTGAGGATCTTCTTCTTGTAAGCCGATGTTTCCCTTAACAGAGATTTAGGCACTCTCCCCTTATAGGGAAGAATTTGAACCACACTGATTTAGTTACACTTGTTTTCGTACAGATGTCATTGGAGTGGTCCGTGGTCAGTGTTCCCCCTCATACTGACATCTAGGAAACCAAGGTAGTACTAGGATGGGAAAATTCGGTAAATTTTGCTTAGAGGCCTTTTCTTTCAGGCTTAAGGATCTTTTACGAGCCTGAAAATCTTCAGACTCGGGACCCACGGCTTGAAGTCCCTCCCGGAGGACTTGCTCCTTGGATTTTTCCATCCTAAAAAAATCCATCGACCCCGCCGGATTTGAACCCGCGACCCTCGGGACCAGAGGCAAGGAGCATAGCCACTAGTCCACCGCGGCCAATTCGCTTGAGGATTCCGTGCTTAAATGACTAATTTGACAACCATGTTAAGATCTTTCACACGTGTTTAGGGATTCTCCGCCCACACTTAAAGTTGAACCATTTAAGTACGCGATCGAATGTACAGTCTTCTCCTGCATCCCTTCCATGGATTCAGTAGTTCGGCAGCACTGGCGCTAAAACTCTTCCCCTCCGCCCGTGAAGAGTTAATTTGGTGGTATAATAGTTCTGTTCCACTTTGATTTTACCACCTCATTGAAATCACACACCTGCACTCTGAAGACTGAATAGCAACACTAACCATGTCAGTAGAAACTGTTTGTTGTTCAGAGTGTAATTATTTTAAGCAGAGAGAAATACAGCAATACTTAACGACATTGAAATATGTGTGCTTTTGGTCCTATTATAACGATATTTTATTTCTTCGCGTTACCAAAGTTCCTGTCTTAGAACTTAAAAAGGTGATCATTCAAATGTCTCTCATGGTAAGACGTGCAGTTTTGCATGCGAATGGCTCAGACCACTGTTTTTTTATATTCGAAGCTTATTTTTGTGCGATTCTCAGCGTTCGAAATCACCCACTTCCTTGTTAGAAGAATAATAATGAAGAAAACAAGATGTGATATAATAAAAAATGAATACATTCAGGAAAAATGTGACTTTAAACCAATTAGCAAATGGGTATCAAGAAGGAGACAGGAATGGAATGACTATGTTTCAAGATGAGTGCTGATGGCTATCTAAAGTCCCACAAGATAACATTTCATCTGGCAAGAGATTCCCTGGAGGACCAAGAAAAAATGGAAAGACTCGCTTTCCAACAGACCGTAAGCCTAGGTCCAAAAGGAGAATAAAAATGTTTATGTTTCGTGTAGTACATTAATCTGGTAGAGAGAGGGTTGTTTAATGCATAATGCTAAGATACAGAGTTATGGGATTTGCACTGGTTCGAGACACCATCGGCGAGAAGAAATTGTCTCACGGTATTTCGGTAAGCATGGGACTGGCGTCCACCCAGCATCGAGAGGAATTTAGGTAGCTACAGTAAGTACCGACTCCAGGTTGAGAAAACCAGCTATAATGGCTGGTAAACTGAACAACTGACCACACGTCACCTCTATAAGTATATATATGATCATCTAACTCGGCAAATGACAAGCGGATGTGAGATCAACAGTCAATTGGTAAACAAAGGTCTTTCTAGGCTTGTCGCGTCTTGGAGTTTCATTTCTAAAAAGGAAGAGGACATTATGGTCTTAAAGGTAAATAAAGTATTATATATTATTTCATCTCAAAATGAATACTCCTCTATTTTAGACTTGAGCGGGACTATTGGGATAGCCATTCCCTGTTCTTCGGATTCTGTTGGCTGTGAATGCTGTGGATCCTAACCATTTCAATCATTTTCATGGTTCTTAATGGATTATCTCTATCTAATGGTGGGAATGTGTTGAGATCAATTTAACCAACATTTTTCGCACATCTATTTTAATGTATTTTTTAATAAAAAATGCAGTTGTAGTAAACATCATTCCTTGTTTGAATTACCTTCAAATATCTTATATCATCAATAGAAGTTGGAGGAATTTAGAACACAATCCGCCACTGATTCGAATAATCGCCAGGGAGG
>JASPKZ010004415.1:0-42808 GCA_030220185.1 Diploptera punctata | reverse complement strand
CTCTTCATGATCATCCCTCATTCAAAACACTTTACACTACACAAACACATAAACATACACTGATCCTAATCTCCTCTCTATACACAATGCAAGAATGCACAAATCTACGTAAAGTGGTCTGTCGAAGTGGTGCGTAAATTAGAAATACACCAGTGTGGAACCCGAAGCACATAAAGTGCAGTGGGTGGCATTATAGCACACAAATTGAATAGTAGAGCAGTTAATAAATCTTCTTTTTTAATCCATTGAAAATGTCTAAAATATCTGAGAATCTCTTTTAATTTTTTAATTCATAGACAATAGTTGGATAGTAGGTTACAATGAAATGAATAGTGAACATGCATTTCCTGTATTAATCAGTTATAAACTATAATAATAATAATAATAATAATAATAATAATAATAAAATATTTTATTTATTCTGGCAGAGTTAATACCATAAGGCCTTCTCTTCCACTCAACCAGCTAAAATTACAAGTACATATGTATTTGACATACATATTATTATTATTATTATATATACACTATACTAATTATAAACAATTAAAAATATATTCAGTGTTGTAATGGAAATTTCATGTACAAACAACATTTTATTTAATTATATCTTCTTGTATCTTGTAAGCCCATGTTTCCCTTAACAGAGATTTAGGCGCTCTTCCCCTACAGGGAAGAATTTGAACCATACTAATTTAGTTACACTTGTTTTCGTATAGATGTCATTTTAAGTGGTCCGTGGTCAGCATTTCGCTTCATACTGACATCTAGGAAACCAAGGTAGTACTAGGACGGGAAAATTCGGTAAATTTTGCGTAGAGGTCTTTTCATTCAGGCTTAAGGATCTTTTACGAGCCTGAAAATCTTCAGACTCGGGACCCACGGCTTGAAGTCCCTCCGGAGAACTTGCTCCTTGGATTTTTCCATCCTAAAAAATCCATTGACCGCGGCGGGTTTGAACGCGACCCTCGGGACCAGAGGCAAGGAGCATAACCACTAGTCCACCGCGGCCGATAATAATAACAATAATAATACTTATGATAATAATAATAATTTTAATTATAGTGTAAATATGATAAATTATACGAGAAACACGTATTAATATATGTACCTTAAACTGGGTAATGATGAAGTCGAGGTTAGAGCAAATATAAATTTAGATTTATTTTAAAAGATTCTAGTGTCCGCCAGCCCCTTATTTCTTGTGGTAGGGAATTCCAGTTGCGAAAAGTGGTGATAGTATATGACATGGAGTGATGTTATGTCCTATGTTGCGATATATTAAGCAAAAGACTATGTTGTGTTTAAGTTATGGTTGGAGGATAGATACTGGAAATGAGAGGATAAACAATTGGGAGTCGAGGTATGTAGGATCTTAAATAAGAGACCTAGACAGTGTATTTTTTCTTCTTTCTTTAAGATGTAGCCATGACAATTTGTGGAATAATGGAGAAATGTGATCGTATTTTCGGATTACTAAGAAATCGAATATAAATTTTTGATATCTGATACCTTTCAACTACACCATATCTAATTTCATACAAGAAAATTGATGGAAGTTTCATCTTGTATTACTTTAATAAGTTAATGGTAACATAAAATGGGTTTTAAATATATACAGCACGCTTCATTCCACTTGTAAAGAAAACTTTGAAAGCGTGGATAATTAAACTTTATATAATATTTGGCTTCAAAAAACTGAATATTGGATTTGAATATTGAGTTGTATCTCTCTATCTTTGTCATTTTCTTCTCTTCTTTGCAGAGATTTGCTAATACGTCTGGAAGTAATTCGCTTCTCTTTTAACATAAACCTTCTTCTATTGTATAACGAGACACGCTTAAAAGGATGGGAATGAAACAAGTTTCCCTCCTTTTTTTATATACAATTTGAACAAGTTTAAGGTATGAAAACTTTTGCTACTGCAAGTTTCTCTTTCAAGAGAAGAGCAGTTGTTTGATCGTTGTCGAGTGTTTAGTTAATAATGTAGTTAAATGTATTCTTTTAATGTACTGTTTTAATTCCAAACAAAGACAGCATTTCTTACATTTCATCCTGTTGTCAAAATACCACAACCAGATTAAAACTGCGGTATTCGCGAGAGTAGTAAAAAGGAAGCCTTTGAAAATCTAGGAATAATTTTTGTATACCTGCTATTGGTTTATTGGGATTTGTTGTTTGAGTCCACTACATAACGTAAAATCAATGCAATGGAAATCACGTCTAATTCGTAATTATTTTCTATGGATCTTTATGTCAGTGAATTTTGTTATTACAGTAGATTTATAGAAATATGTTTTATAATAACCGCAGCGAAGTTAGTTAGTGGGTTCCCACAAATACTCTTCCGGGTTTGGAACACGTGTAACTTGCGTTTAAATAAACTGACAAACGTGAAACTAGTACTAATGGAAAGAGAAACTCAAAACGTTTTGGTCACAGTACCTTACAGGTGATCATTGTGCGCTCCATTGGTAACGCGACACACATCAAGCCTGTAGTCCATTTCCGCCCAGGAACGTTGTAGCATATCATGTTCAACTGTTTAGATGGCTGCTGTGATGTGTCCTCTTAGATCAAGGACGGTCTGTGGAAGAGGTGGCTTGTACATAAGATCTTTGACATAACCCCACATAAAATAAGTGAAGGGGTGTGAGGTCTGGCGAACGCGAAGGCCAAGGAAGAAGTTCTTCATCATCATTATCAACACGGCCAATCCATCGGTTCGGTAGTCTGGTGTCCAGCTCCAATCTGACTTCATTATGAAAATGAGGGGTTGCGCCGTCCTGTTGAAAGATCACGTTGGGCATTTCCTGTTGCATCTGAGGCAGGAGCCATTGATTGTAGCTTATCCATATACTCACATCCTCCAATTGTTGTCTCTACAAAGGAGAAGCGTACACGTTCTGCAGACATACACCATGCGCATGTCAAGAGACGCGAAGCGGTTTACAGTATGGAATCATGGGATGCTGCCAACATATAGGCATTAAATTCGCGTTGCCAACGAACCTAAAAGCTAACTTAACGAAATTTAAGTACTCTCACATCTGAAAGACTAACCTAAAAGTTAACCTAATGCAATTTTAGTACTCTAACCTGTGAAAGAATGCACGCTGATTTTATTTAGTGTATGTTAGTTAGTACAGACTCTGTTAGCTGCACTGGAACACAGAATATTCGTTAAATCGATATGGCTGTTACGTCTTCATGTAGTTCAATATCGTGAAAAAAAAATCAAATAATTGTTAGAAAACATAACAATCACTGTAAATGGTGGGAAATAATTTGAAAAAACAAACACTAGGAATAACATTTTACAGGAGTTTATGAAAGAATTGAAGAAGTCGCGTCACAGGTTGTAAAGTTTAGCTATAACTTTAACTTGTTGATGACGACTATTGGTTAACCAATAGAACAGCTTTGAAAATGGAAGAGTAGTTCCGAAAGGCCTAGCTGATAATTTTAAACAATTTTAATTTGTTGAGGACGACTGCCATTACAGGTACAATTTGTACTGTTTTAAATGTTTAAAAATAATCTCAACGGTGGTTAATAATGTTTTTTAAAAGTTTCAGAAGACAGTCTTCCATGATTAGCGTATACAATGAATGGTACTATAATGGTCATTTTATGAATAATTTTAAGAATTCCTCCCTCCTCCATTATCACAACATGTCCCAACCACCTCAGTCTAATGGTTTTGATAAGGCTCACTATGTTCTCTCCTTCCAATAGCTGAACTACTGCATCTCCTTGCTTTTTTTTTCTTCCAGATCCCTTTATCGTGTATTGGACCATAAATCTGCCTCACTATCTTCCTTTAAAAAATATAAAATTTATTTTCATCTTCAAGTTTCATTGTCCTTGTTTCCGTCCCATAAGTGATTACTGAAGGGATAAGAGTTTATATAGCTTTAACTTTATTCTTTTGGATAATACAGAGTGAACGGTAATTACACCGACAAACTTCAGGGACTGATTCCTGACTGGAAATGAAGGGAAAAAGGCCCTATAAACATGTGTCTGGAAATGAACGATGTGCGTGCAACGACAACAAATCGTCCCGGGCACACAGTACGTAGCATAATCATCAACGTCACAACAGATGTTCAAAATGGCAGCCAGGGGATGCAATGCACGCGCTCACATGTCGAACCATGGATTGCCTCATTATTTCGCATGTTCCGGCCTCTCTCCGAATTGTATCACAGGCGACATGGACACGCTGTTGATGGATTATGCACATCAGGAACTGGTTCAGCATATACAACGCTTTTCATATGCCTCCAGAGGTAAAAATCCAAGGGGTTTAAGTCCGGTGATCTAGTAGGCCAAGCAGAAGGGCCGAGAGAATAATGTTATTCGTCAATGCCATCTACCGTGGCAAAGATGCATTTATGGTCACTTATTCATAGGACATTTTTTCCTCGTTTTCTAGTCAGTTTGTCGGTGTAATTAAAATTCACTCTGTATACCTGATAAGAACATGTGTGTGAACGAGAAATAAGTTCTATTTCCATATAATATTATTTTGTGAATTTCATTTTAGTTATTCATCGACGACCCAAGGTGTATATACATACACAGTGTTCTGCCCAAGAACAGGTCTTCCAATGCAAACTCAGCATTCTCCACTCTTTCTTTAACTCAGCCTTCCTTTTTGTATCCGCATACAAACAATTTAATTAAATATTGTCTAATATCTGATGTCTTTTTCTGCTTCTAACCTTCTTTCCGTTGACCATTCCTTCTAGGGCATCAGTCAGTAAGCAGTTACTTCTTAACCAGTGGCCAATCTAATATATTTTCCTCTTCTTTATGAGTTCCAGTATTGTTTTTCCTGCACCTACCCTGTCTAGCACATCTTTATTTTTATTCTATCTGTCCACTTTATATGCTCCGTCATTCTCCACATCCACATCTCAAAATCTTCCAGTTGCTTTTCCTCCTTCCGTCGAAATGCCCAACTCTATGCACCATACAATGTTACACTCCATACAAAGTACTTCACTAGCCTCTTCCGTAATTCTTTTGTCAAAGCTCCGCAGAAATTGATTATCTTCTTGTTAAAAGCTTCTTTTGCCATTGCTATCCTCTGCTTTACTTCTTGACAGCAGTTCATGTTACTACTGATAGTACAACCCAAGTATTTGAATCTCTCCATTTGCTAAATGGCCTGATCTTTAATACTCATGTTTATATTCCTTGGTTCCCTTCCTATAATTATGGCCTTCTTCGTATGTATATTTATCTTCATCCCATAACCCTCGCATCTGTCATTTAGCTCCAAGGTATATAAATTCCTTAAATCCTTCAAAATTATAATTCCCAATTTCGAAATGTACTAACCTTCCATTATCTTGTTTATCCATCTCATATATTTGGTTTCCCGTTCGCTTATTCTCAAATCAATCTGTTTACCTGGTCTTGCGTGTATAACATAACAAATATACAAGGCTATTCAGAAAGAAGGAACACATTTCAAACATTTATTTATTCCAAGCTAGGAAAAGTAGAAACAAATTCCAACTTTCCTGGAAAGGGAAAAGTGCAAATTTCACTATTTTATGCATTCAATATGAGCACCATGTTTTACACGACAAATATCAAAACGGTGTCTCATTTCTTTCCACACACGAATCAGCTTGTCTGTAGTTCTCAGCTTCAACAATTCGATGTCGCAAATTTTCAAGACTGTCAGGCATAGGGGGGATAAAAACACGGTCTCTTACGTAACTCCACAGATAAAAAATTACATGGGGTAGGTCCGGTGACTAGGGAGGCCACCGGCGATTAAGTTGTTCTTCTGTTTCTCCTCTTCTAATCCAACAGCATCAATGGGACCGTAATCGCAACTTCAAGCAACAGTACCAATGCGGCCGTAATCGGAACTTCAATCTTTTCTCTTTCTAGGAACGTTGAAATAGTGTTTCTATTTTTTGTAGTTTGGAAGAAATAAATGTTTGAAGCCTGTTCATTCTTTCTGAATAGCTCTATATTTTGATGATGCATTTTATTCCATGTATACAAATTCAGATATAAATTCTACTTGCTGAGGAATTTGTTTATTTTAAGTAGTTCCTGCGTGACGGACTTTCTTATGCTGCAATTACTTCAAATTTTGAGGATCTAAATTTAGCCGATTGTTGTGTTCCTTGCTATAAACGTGTAATCCTTCAAGCATGATAGGCTTATCTCCCTTTGTTGTGATTAGAGATAGACAATATCTGATCTGAAATGTCTGTTCAGCCGTGCAGAGATCAAGGTGACCTAGATCTTCATCGCTAAAGCATCAATTTAGCAATTAATACCAACACATCCTCATTAACAATAACAATGCCAGTAATCAATACTAATGTCTATTTTGAAATCCTAAAAAAGTAAGTATTCTTCTTCTTCTTCTTCTCTTTTCGCTTTGTATTCTACTTTGTAATTTTTTGGTCATTACCCAAGTTTCGCTTCTATAAAGTAATGTAGGAACTGCCAATGTTTTATAAAACTTCAATCCAAAAGCTATCCGTTTTTAAAGTGATCCTCATCAAAACAAAACCATGTGACCTGCTCGGTTTTCATTGGTTATGGACACCGACTTATGATGTAGAAGCAATACGTACGCGAAAAGGTAGTTCCCTTCGTTAAATTAATAATACTCGTATGTCCTATGAATATACATGTTATTTTTCGTGAATGAAAATAATAATATTCAAAATATAGAAAACATTCTAAAATATACCTAATCAGTAATTACAACTTAAAATAGTTTATTACATATTGATGATGCATTTGAGTCATGCTTCAGTCGATTCTGATGCAACAAAATGGTTGAAAGTGTCGAGTCTTCTGTTGCTATGTCGCCATCTAAACTTTTAAAACACAAGTCTGGCAAACCTTTGACTAGTGGTCAAAACTTTAAATGTATTTCACAAGTTCAGTGATAAATATCAGTAGCTTTCTTGTAATATACCCCATCAACCATCACGTGTCTTATGTACTTCACATGTGCTCCCTGTCAATTTGACAGTAATTCTGGCGCATGGATATAATTGGCGTTTGTTTATGTTAGGATCAGTCTTAGAGCGGATAAGGTATAGTGTCTTTTTTCTTTTGTTCTTTAATGTTTTAACTATAGTTCTGCATATAATTTTAAATTTCGACAGTTTCATAGTTATGTCTCTTTCAGCTTTTGTGTTTGTATTCAAATTACAATCCAAATAAGTAACATTTGTTTTTTTTTTGTTCCAGAGGCTTGTTGTCTATTATGATTTTTGATCTTATATAGTCTATTTTTATTTACTCAAAATGTCATTATTATTTTTTTAATAGTGCGAGTGATCATCATTATAAGAATCCCCCCCCCCAAATGATACTTCTGTATGGAATGAAAAATATAATAGTTTGATTTTCGAGGATCTGAACACTGTACCCGCAGATGGGTTAGTCACGCGAAATATTAGACTATCGTTAACTATCTCATTATCTCTGTTTAGAAGGTGGTTTGCCACGTGAATGATAGCACAAGTGTGCGCAAGTTCACATTGGATATTAACGTCTTTAAATAGAATGCAATGGAAAGATAACGTGACGGTGACCACCACGTTAAGGGGGCGTGTAACTAAGAAACAAAAGCTATCTCTCTGCTGGAAGGGAGTAAATGCATGAGTGGCGTGTGAAAGAAATGAACGATCTTTACTGTCCGGCATCTCGACCCAAACTCTACGTCCCGCGCGTGGTAAAACAGAAACACACGATACAGGGCGAACCCTATCAGGAGTCGACTGAGAGACTTCCCATGAAGGTAGGGGGGGGGGGGCCGTGTGGAGGTTCAATGAACCTGAAAGTTGTGGGTGTCTTTTAATAAGTTTGTTATTGAGCAATTCAATTGCAGTTAGGTAACCAGCGGCCAGCTTATGTGATGTGTAATGTGTTATTAAATATCTTCTATAATCGTAGTGAAAGAATTTTGCAATGATTTGACACCTTAGAGCTCCAAGGGTTACAAGTGACAAATTGCTAATTGTCGAGTGTGTGGTGAAATGTAGATTTTTAGTACGTAAAGATTCACCGTGCGTGTACCCGTTTGTACACCTAAATAAATACAAAAATATGTGGTTTTATGTTTAATTGAATTAGTAAAAGGAAAATTAATTATAAATTTATAGCGTAATTATTTTTAGATATCACATGCTCATTACGCCACGTTGCCCGGAAATCAATTTATTCTGATTTTCTTGGTATAAATGAGCTGAAAGACAAAATTCGTTAATGTGAGTTATCCGTAAAAGAATACTAGTACGGTGCGCTGCTACGTCTTGCCCGGGAATCTACTTATCCCGATCTTGGTTGGCATCATTGAAAGATAAAAATTCTTATTGGGAGTTATCCATAAAAGCTAAAATATATGCTGTCGCAGCCATTTTTTGTAGAGTGTTTTGAGATATTCAAATTTCTGTGTACATTATTTTCGGACTATTTTGTTATAGTTTAGGCTGCTGGAAGCCATTTAAATCCATGTCCAAAAAAGTGCCCTTTTCACGTTTTTAACTACAAAGGGTAATTTTTAGGATTGAAGGGTTTGATTATTACAACTCTCTTATAACGTAAAACCTTCCCGAAAAACCACAGAACATTTCGCATAAATCCCATTACAATCGGATGAGCGGTTTGTTAGCACATTAAGAACAAACAGACAGACATATATACATTTTATATAGGCCTATGTAAGGTTGTTTGAGCATCCCGCTCTGTAGCCGAGCTTAAGTTATAGTACCTTCGTCCAGAACTGCGGGAATTGCACTGGTTCGAATCCCTGTGAGAGAGAAATTTTATCACGGATTTTCGACCACTATGGAACAGGTGCTCACCCAGCATAGTGATGAATAGGGAGCGAACTTTTATGTTCTAAAAGTTAAAATTGCAACATAGTACAATGAGAAGTTAGACTTATGAATGTCTTTTGTTTTGGTTCCACACACAAACAGTTGAATAGTATAATGACAAGTAAGACTTTTGACTTTCTTATCTTGTTTCACACACAAGCAGTTGAATAATACATACTATCTGCATTGCAATCTTATCTTTTATTACATAAAAATCCGCTCCCTAGTGATGAATTTCGGTAGCTACAATAATTAGGGACTCGAGATTGAGAAAATCAGCTAAAATGGCTTTAGTACCCAACATGCAACCACGTGTCACCCCTATACTGCACAGGTGTAAGTCTACCTCTATGATTAACACATGTGGATTTAATACAACAGTCGGATGGTAACCTAAGGGTCTTCTAGGCTTGTCCTTGGAGATTTTTATAGAGCACAAATAATAATCGTATTAATTTTGAGTGAGGAAAAAAATGGTTCAAAATTTTGAGAACATTTATGTGAGCTTAAAACTGTTATAATGAGTTATGATTATTTTTGAATCTGAGTTATCTCTTATAATCCGACACAGGAAACTTCCGTAATTGACCTATATATACAAAACATTACAGTCGTACTACTCTTCTTGTTTGTTATGATAAAGTGAGTGACAGATGTAGTATAAACATGTCAAACTACAAATGGAACATAATGTGTTTCTTTATTGTCGCAGAGAGCACGAAACCCTTGCACACGTCCTTGGGGCCTGTCCATTTGGAGAATCACTGAGAAATATTCGGCACCACACTATTCGAAATATGATGGCAGAAGCCTTGCGAGATTTTGGATTCACAGTTTATGAGGAAGTACATGGTGTGGCCACTAATGGGAGTAACAGACGAATAGATATTATTGCATTTAGACCATCCTCTAAAATTGGTATGATATTAGATCCCACAATTCGTTTTGAGACTCATAGTGGCCAACCTGAGGAAGTTGACTCTGAAAAGAAAGCCATATATGAGCCAACAATTGACTATTACAAAGATAAATACCAACTAGATAGTATAACTATCACAGGATTGATGATCGGGGCAAGAGGTACTATACCAGGATTTTTAGCCAAATTTTGGAATTCCTTAGATTTGGATAAGGTGTATCTTTCTAGAATTGCCATCGCTGCCATTAGAGGATGAATTTCAATTTTAAGAAACCATATTTACAAAATTACTTTATAGTATGTATACTTCAATTAGGTCTATAAGTTGAATTTTTAAAAATATATTTACACAATGTATTTCATCAATTACAAAAATTAATTGTCTGTATCACTTTGTCCTTGAGACAATCCTCTAATGAGGAAAGTTTTATATAATAATATTGGTAGGATTGCTATAACAAATGAAGTGAATGCAGAATAATTCATAACAGTGAGCTACATGATCTTTATGGGAAACCAGATATAGTTAGAATTGTTAAGTCTCCTAGATAGAAATAGGCAGGGACATGTTGCACGAATGCAAAATGGAAGAGGGTCATGAAAACATTTGCACACATGAAAAATGAAATAATGACATGAAAACTTATTTTTAGGAAACCGGAAGGAAAGCACCCAGTAGGTAGACATGAATGAGATTGGATAATGATACTGACAATGTTTTGAAGGAGGCAAATTAGACAGGGATGATTGAGAAACATTAGCTCAGGATAAGTATGTATGGAGAGCATGTGTCCTCACGATGATGAACCTCCTATTTACATAATTCCAGTGAGTTAGTTATAATATAAAATTCAATAATATAACAATAATTATTCTAAATACACAAATTGCAAATGTAAAAAAATTGTTTAATCTCTGGCCTTGTAACGTTTATTCTTTTATTTCATTCATGTATTTATTTTACCTGATGGAGCTAAGATCATATAGTTTCCTCTTCCCCTTCACCAGGGCTAAATTAATCATATAAATTACGTGTTGATTAAAGATACATAATAGTAATAGGCTACACAATAATGAGTTGACAAGGAAAAATAATAATAATAATAATAATAATAATAATAATAATAATAACCTATGATGATGATGATGATAATAATAATAATAATCTATAATAATCTATAATTTGATTAAATAATTAGCTTGGAGATTTCGGAAGGTTATCAATTGTTCATCAATTGTTTGTACCATAAATTCACATAACTATGGAATGTAGACGT
The DNA here is from genome assembly GCA_030220185.1 of Diploptera punctata. Taxonomy (NCBI): domain Eukaryota; kingdom Metazoa; phylum Arthropoda; class Insecta; order Blattodea; family Blaberidae; genus Diploptera; species Diploptera punctata. The sequence continues at coordinate 31,735 of JASPKZ010004415.1, read as the reverse complement.
CAATATAGAGATGTATAAATTAACGCGTGTGTTTTGTTGCAAGTATTGGTGCATAATGATAAATTATGTAAACGTTCAGATCATTGACCACGCAATGGTATAAAATCCGATTTAAATTTTAATATATTATTGAGCTCATGATATATTAACTTTTATTATGTATAAAATATAAACTGTATTGTTTTCATATAATAAAAAAACATGATTTTGCTGTTTCAACATTTCTTTTTAATTAAAATCTGACGTTCTTCTACTCCAAAATAAAAAAAATCTCAATCTCGTAAATTGCTTTGGATTAATTTAAAACATTTATTTTAATTATTAAGCTTTTACAAAATTAAGTAAATAGTAAAGTGAATTTATTTGTTTTTTAATAGCAATATTTATCTTTATTATATGAAAAAGAATAATTACCAATCGGCAGCTTTTATTCCCCTTTCAAACGAAAATACTATTTTAAACCAAAATATTAGCCCTATGTCTGGTGTTGTGATTATGTGTTTTCTAATAAGTGTGGTAATATATGACTAAATTAAATCTATAAATTTGTTCATTGTTAACTTACTGTAACAATTGAGCCCATAGGGTATGACGTCATGGACATAAAATCTCCATACATCCCTATCCCGACCTAATCTTACCAATCATCCCCTGTATAATTTACCTCGCTCAAACCGTGGTTAATATTATTCGCACATATCGCTATTTTCCTACCTATTGGGCGCTTTCTCTCAGGATGGGCTTACCCTCAGAATTTCCTACAACTAAGTTTTCATTGCCCTCTTTCGTTCCCCATCGTGTCACATACCCTGCCGCCAGAATCTAAGATACTTAACTGTTCTTATTACATCTGGTTTCCCATGAAGTTAATGTAGTTCGCTGTTATCTAGTTTTCTCTATTCTCCTTTGTGTTAGTTTTGGGTGGCAACAAGTGACAAGTATGAATCCAAGGCCTCCTCTGAGACAATGCGATCATTTAAAGAATCATATATTTCAGTCACATATTTATAATCAGAGCCTGGATTTGTATACGCAAAATAAAGTAGTAATATTAATGTAAATATGCACAAAAATGTAGAAAATATGCACCCTAAATATGCAAAAATAGATTGTAATAAAATCAAATAAATTATTTGCTTTGTGGTAATCATAGCTTATTCCTGGCTGTTACTGTAGGTTTTCATGAAGTTTTCTTGAGTGAAGCTCCTTCGTCGGTCAGTCAGGAAGGGTTTATACAATGAAAATGTCCTTTCTACATCACATGATGTCACTGGTGCATGGGAAAAACACCACAGTTGTTCAGTGATTTCCTCTTCGGTTATAGTTTTTTCACTATTACCAGAGAGCATTTTGCTAATTTGACAAATTCTATTGCAGTCAGGATTTTTATTTAGTACTTCATTATGCTTATCAAATGCAATTTTAGCAATACCGTAATATTATTTCTCAAGGCCCACGGGTATTCCCCTCTTATACAGATGTAAATATACACATTACGCTTATATCCAATGGATTGCACAGACTTTATTAATTTAAAAAATATTAATTAACAATTAATTAATCAATTGAGTTGGTGATTACTTAATGAAAATCCATTTAAATAAATATTGTTGTATTGTTGCTTAGATCTGTTGGAACACAATTCGTAATTTGTTAACATGTCTGAAGTAGGTGCAGTGTACCGAAACAGCTGTCACTGAATTATATAATAAATATGAAAATCAAATAAAACTACGTTTTATTTTTATTTAATTAACAATTAATTAATTACTAGTATTTAGCTGAAGGGAAAATTATAATTAATACCACATCTAGAAGTAAAATATACATTTATGCATTAAAAATCTAAAATAAGCATTTTCCCCCCTGGAATATGCATTTCTATGCATTATCAAATTGTCTGTGAAGGGACCACTTAACATGTAAATCATTTCTGCCTACTTTTTAATGCGTAAAACAAAACATGCATTTCGCATACAACTCCGGGCTCTATTAGTCATAAACATGGCGAATATGATAATGATGGACAGATATTCTTCAGTGATCATTTGAGCCTTAAAATTTACTGACTTTATCTTTCAGGTAGGGGGAAAAAATGCGAAAAAATCAGTCAGGAAACTGGTCCCATTGGTATACGAGGCAGCGATGCTACCTAAAGATCACAACCGGCGCGGCGGTGATTTAAATGAACTAAATAAGATATTAAAACAAGTATCTTGCGGGTGTCCTTGTCCTCAAAACTCCATGGCACAACAAACCTATAAAGCCCCTTGGCCCACCAGTCGGCTGCTGGCCTCACATCCACATGTGTTATTCACAGATGTACACGATCATCCAGCCAATGTAGGTGTAACATGTGGTCAGCATATCTGGTCTCCCAGCTGTTATGGCTGGTTTTGTCAACCTGCCCTCGTCCTCAACTAGGTTAAAATAGTTTGACACAGTAAACCTTTCGGAAACCAGCTTCAATGATCAGCAGAAGGATATGGGCTATATAGGCCTACTGAATTAAATATTTTAACCTAGTTAAGAACGACGGTACCTGCCAGGTACTTATTATATGAATATTTTATGACTCTTTACTTCAACGGAGTTTAATTATAATTTTATTAGTATTAATTTAACATTAATAAAATTCATGGCAAAACTCAGTTGAGGCATTAGTCATGAAATTAAAATAATGATATAAGATTATAAAACTGTTAACTTGTAGATACCTCTCTTTAACTTTGTAAAATATTTATTCTCTGTAAGCCTTTCGGGACTATTCCCATCATCAGCAGAAGGAAGAGGAGATAGGATTCACGGTCAGTAGATATAAACCAATCTTCTGCTCCTGCTCATGATGGGACTAATCCCGAAAGGCCTACAGAGAAATAATATTTTAGAAAGTTGAGTAGACACACTTACATGGTAACAGTTTTAAAATGTTACATTATTTTAGAATTATATTATCAATTTTATTGAACATTAGATATTTAGGCCGGGTGGGAGAAGAGTGCCTTTTTATTTACGCACTTTAACAGTACATAATTGGCATAAATATTAATCAAATACTATATTTAACGTATTTAAGTCTGGGAAAGTAATTATCATTTCTTCATTTTCTCGTAAATATGAAAATAAAGTGGGACTACTTCCTGTCATGACCACGAATGTTACTACAGTTCTTCCTTCTATCCAGCGATAAACCACCGATTACAACCGATGACCACAGATATTCCACCGATGACCAGAGATACACCACCGATGAAATCATATCAGTGGCTTCAACAAATTATGTCCGAATTTGTCTTTTACATATTTAACCGCGTAAAATAATAAAAAGGACGTTCCCTGGAATTCACCTACGTTAGAGTAATTGATTTAGTTCCCAATGATTTAGGTTTGGTTAGCTTTTAGTTTCCTTGCATTTTAAATCTGATTTATTACGTAACATAAATGACCTCTTCATATCTGTTATTCTATGGAACATTCAACATGTCTGACTTCATTTCATGATAGGTTTCAATATTTTGACGATGGTTAAATCCCAGAGGTAAATGGTATCATCAACAATTCGTAATACTTTAAATTATATCAAAAATGGCATACGTCGCGTAAGTAAAAAGCTGGTCTTGTACAACCCCACCGATATTTAATTTAATAGAGATAAAATGTTTTGTCTAGTTGCAAATTCTTGTTATATGTTCCTTTAATTGCTTCGAACTCTTAGGTGAAATTGAAAATCTACGTAAGATATTGATTGTTATTAAATTAGATGGGATTCCCTGACAGTAATGCAACGCTAGATGTTATGGTGATGGTATAAATTTGTATTCTCTTCACCTTGCATGTTAGAAGTTGCTCTTATAATTCAGACCTAGGCTGCCGTGACGTGATTTCCAAACAGTGGTAGTCGTGAGGAGAGACTGAACTTCTCCCACTCTGTGTTCACTTGGTTTACATATTTTCCTCCCAAAATAATCAATAATTTATTAATAACAGTATTTTTAAACTTCCGGTTCAACTCCAAGAAACATTATTGACGTGGATTTATAATTTCGGAGAAGTTAAGGATTTCGCGAGAGCATCCAATATGTTGGGCGACGGAGGTGGAGGAGGTCAGGCTTGGGCTGAAGTTTGGCCTGACTGTAGTCCTGAAGATGAACAAGCAAATGCAGGAATATACCACCATACGCGACAGGTATGATTTTAGATTTGTTGATAAAAAATAAAAATCCAGATTGCTAAATTTCATTTACAACTTCGTCTAGTATCATACACCGTGTCCACAAATATAGTATCATACTTTAAACTACTACTATGTCGCTTTAGATAATCGTATCTAAATGAAATTGGTGATAATCAAAAGAGAAACTCAAAACGTTTTTGCTATACCTCATAGACATTAAATGTGGCCCCCACGAGTACGCTGCAGACATTCACATTTAACCTGTCTGCTCAAATCCAACAATCCAACATTATTAAATTTAGTTTGGTTTCTGTATTGTTGACCATTCTTCTCCATTGTTAACATACACAAAACTTTGAGTTTCTCTTTTGATTGTCACCAATTTCATTTAGATACGATTATTCAAAGCGACGTAGTAGTAGTTTAAATTACGATACTACATTATTTTGAGGACACGATGTATAATGTTTACATAACCTGTGGATGATTGGTTGCAAGAGACACCTGTCCAATACAGTAATTAGATCAATATTTACTGTGTAACTTTTTTTTCCTCTTACACATTTATGTATGTGCAAAAACGTAAAGTTCATACCATATTGAAAGTTATTTATTTGTTTTTATACACACATTTACATACTACAAAAACTGAAATTCCTTCATGTATATGTTTTTAAGAACAATTAAGTCACGTAGACTGCGATCGGCGCGACATGTGAAACGAATGGGGAGTGATAGAGGGTGCTTTGAAACTCGTTGAATAAAAACCCGAGAGAAAGCGTTCAATAGGTAGGATAAGTATGAGGTGGGCAAAAATGGTTTGAGAGAAGTACAGTACACAGAGGATGGTTTGAAATAATCTCAGGATAGGGATGAATGGAGGGCTTGTGTGTCCGCACGGCCATAAACCTACGGATATGATAGTGTCAAGGAGTTTTTAATTACATAGATTATATATACATGTCCACCGCTGTGGTATCGAGGTAGCGTGCTGCCTTGTCACGCAGGCAGTGGGCCCGGGTTCGATCCCCGGTCGAGACAATTTTTCTAGATGAGGTTTTTATCGAGGTTTTTCCTCACCTGTAAGACAAATGTCGGAAAACCTTTAAGGCCCAAACGGTACCCGAAATCATATGGCCATGAAAATGCTATGATTGCAGTGAAGGACCTGCCTTCTGGCAGAATTACTATGGATGTGTATATATATATATATATATATATATATATATATATGTATAATAATTTATTGAACGACTGTTAGGCCATGGCATGATGGTTTCTCTCTCTCTCTCTCTCTCTCTCTCTCTCTCTCTCTCTCCTTCTCTCTCCTCTCTCTCCCTCTCTCTCTCTCTCTCTCTCTCCTCTCTCTATGTATATAACTCACTGGCACTATCGTACCCGTAGGTTCATGGCCGCGCGGACATATGCTCTCCTTACATCCCTATCCGGAGCTAATGTTTTCCAATCATCTCATGTATAATCTACTTCCCTCACATAATGGATAATGTTATTCTCCCACCTAATTCTTGGTCTACCTATTGGGCAGCATTTTTCCTCTGGTTTTCCTACAAGAAGCTTCCTTGCATACGTAAAAGGTAAAGTGATCCCACTACAGGCCTCAGGAGGCCCTTGGGGTAGTAGGAGGTTAGGGCTCCCACTTTTTCTTGACAATCGGCACTTGATGTCAGCCGGGGTGTCAGCCCTGCGTGACGGCCGCCTTTACCCCAGAACAAGCGTCTGGTACTCATTTCAGTTAGAGGCTGAGTCGACCCCAGGGCCATAGTGCCGCCAGAAGGTCCTTGCATACGTGCCTGAACTATATATTTTGTTACAGTTTTGCATATATAACATTTAACGACAATGAAAAGTATGAAGTTACAAACATAGATAATAAAATAAATTAATATGTTAATATTAATACACTAAAAATTAACATTAATACATAGGCTAAATGTTAATAATAAGACTTAAAGCATAAACATTAACAAAATACATGTACTAACATTTAACAGAAATACTAGATGGGATTCAGAGAATTTTTTAACGTTTTGTTTAAACAGAACCAAAAAAATAAAATGCCAACCATTAAAGGTTGGTTCCGAAAAATTATTCCAGCTTTCTATTCCCATATTTATAAACGATTTTCTTATATCCGTTCTTTGCTTCTAGATCTAATTTTGAAATTTTGATCGCTCCTGCCTGGGTACATATTTATTTTTTTCAACCTAGTGTGAATTAGCTTATCCACATATATCATATTATACATTACTTGTGATATTTGTTTATTGTAGTTTCAGAGTAATAATGTTGTAGCCAGATCTGAAATGCAGTTAGAGATGTTTTTGGCAAATCTTAACTATATATTTTTTTATAGTTGTGTACATTATAATTTGGTTAAATATTCCGAATATGGTGTATATAGAAAATTTAACGGGATAATTTTTTTTTAACTTATTTTATCCAAACCAAGGGGCTTGCATGTATATCGAACAAAATATTGAAATTTGATTATTCCGGAATTACATAAAGAAATTCTGACTGAATGTTTAGAGGTATGTATATAAATAAATAAATAATCTACAAATTCCTTGAGGGGAAATTAGTGGCGCTCATTAATGGATTAGCGAGATTTCCTCGTCTATTCACTGGTGCTGGGAGTTGCTACTGGCAGCCCGTTTTGGTAGGAAATCCTAAAAGCATATATATATATATATATATATATATATATATATATATTTCCTCTGGTCCCAAGGGTCGCGGGTTCAAACCCGGCCGGAGGTCGATGGATTGTTTCAATATGGAACAATTCAAGGAGCAAGTCCTCAGGAAAGAACTTTAAACCGTGGAAACTTTTAAGTTTTTCAAGCTCGTAAAATATAATCATGAATAAAAAGGCCTCTAAGCAAAATTTACCGAACTCAACGTGCTAGTAATATTTTAGTTGCCTGCTAGATGTCTCATTGAGTCGGTGAGTTGACCGCATATCATTCATGACATCTATGGGAAAATAAGGTAACTAATTTAACTCGGTCTAGTAACTCCTAACAAAGGAAAGACTGGCTCATCATTGGGCTACGCCATTATAGATAGATGTCATCATTATCATAAGTAATGCCACGAGTGATTTCCAAATTATCGATAAATTCACGACTCACGAAGTGAGGAGTGAATTTATCTAGAGAATTTGGAAATCAAGAGTGGCATTTGTTAGGACTATTTAACGAATAAAATTAAGCTGTTTACTCCACAAATGATTGTTTAACTATAGTTCTTTTAAAATATTTATACATTTAATGTAAACGGCAATGTTTGAAAACATATGAGAAGCGATAGGTACGCTTCATCTGCTTCTTTTCTTTTGTTTATCACTGCAACTAGATCATACTATTTATTGCCAAAGGAACGCAATATTGTAAGAATGCTCTCTAGTGGAGAAAAAATGAAACACATCAAACTGTATATTAATTCATTTCTGATGTCGTATGATGTAAATATGACAATTATGTTTTTCTGGACTGTTACCTGGGAAAAAATACATTTAAGAAAGTGCAAACAGCGGTTTCTTTTTTTGGTGGTATAATCAATTGCTACAAATGTTTTATATTAACTCCCGTATCCGGCATGTGTTGACATTCATGCACTATATATACAATCTGGTAGCCGTATTTCTCACAGGCTCAGTCACTGCAAAATAATGGTCAGACCTGTTCAGAATATTAAAAAGGAGGAGCCTTCTTTAATATGGTAATTATAACACTGATAAATATTTCGTGAAACACGAATCTGATTGGTTGTAAAACAGAAATCATTGAAACGTGATTGGCCATTGAGTCCCATTTGGGGCATGAGTTAAATAGTCATCATAATCCATTTACGAAATTAGGTCATTTGTTAACCTGTTTCGATCTCAATAGAAACACCATCCAAACGTCTTTTGAGTGGACGTCCTGGTCTTCATCCTGTAGTTTGATAGATTAACATATATATATATATATATATATATATATATATATATATATATAAATATGTATATATGTATGGTCTCGAGGTAGCGTCCTGCCTTGTCACGCAGCGGGCCCGGGTTCGATCCCCGGTCGGGGGAGTTTTTCTGGGTGAGGTTTTTATCGGGGTTTTTCCTCACCTGTAAGACAAATGTCAGGAAAACTTTAAGACCCAAACGGTCCCCGAAATCATATGGCCATCATCCTTATCATTATCATCCTTACCATTATCATTATCATTATCATCATCATCCTTCACCGGTGTGGAAAGCAGCGGGAAGCTACCACACCTACACAGTTCCCTAGTAAAGCTGCAAGCATAGCATGAAAATGCTATGACTGCAGTGAAGGACCTGCCTTCGGACAGAATTACTATGGATGGATATATATATGTGTGTGTGTGTGTGCGTGCGTGCGTGTGTACAGCTTCTCTAAAAAAGTTAAACTGAAAAAAATATATAACTATTATTATCGCAGATATATAATAAGGATGCGAAAATTTGGACTTTTACTTTAAGGGAGGGCAAAAATTACGAGCATTAAAACATACATTTCTTAGGAAAGATTTAGACCAAAGAGAAATGAACAAAACCTGCGAATGAAGAAGATTGCATAACAACGAGCTACATGATATTTATAGGAAATCAGATATATTAAGAACATTAGCTCAAGATAGGAATGTATGGAGAGTTTGTCTACGCGGTGATGAACTTCGATAATGCCATTGATTTAGTTAGTTATACATCACAAAGCATATATAGATATCCTAAAGGACATGGGAAACATCACGAATACAGTTTATAGCAATAGTATTTTTATTCCAGCAATAAAAGTTATATTGGTAGCTCGGAATGAAACTGTAGATACATTTGTAATTCGAGTGTAGGAACAGACACATAGTATGGCAGCTAATGTATGACGTCATGGGACGCTAAGAGCTTCCGACTGAATGACAGTCTCCCATATCATGATCCCATCCCAAAGCTATTCTATGTCACTTGCTCTCCAATCCCCAACTGATTCTATATCTTAATGTTTCATCTCAACACCTCCCATATTGTCTCTTGATTATGAATTCGGAATGGGAAAGTATTAAATAATAGTAGGACAGGAATTACACTAATGTAAGCAATATGAGTTTGGTGGATAAGTTGAATATTTCATTTGAGGCTAATCTTGTTACGTAAATAAATAGCAAGAGTATGCCTCCCTGCACATTGCATTTCATTTTTGTAACGTATTTATTTATTCATTCCTTTTACCTCATATAGGGAAAACGCCCAGTTTGTAGACCATGAATAAAGTGGGAGAATAAGATTAACTATGATTTGAGTGAGGTAGATTATACTTGAACTTTGACGGAATTACAAAAGAATAAAATTAGAATAGTTGAATTTGATTATTTTAGAAGAAGCCTCCAAAAAAGAAGACAGGATAAAATAAGAAATGAATTCCTTTGGAGAGAAATGAATGTCACCACATCTGTTGTTAAGAGGATTGAAAATCAAACGCTTAAATGGTATGGCCATGTACAAAGAATGGAAAATGAAAGATGGACAAAAACATATTTACCAATGGTCACCCCCTGGAAGAAATAAATGTGGCAGACCAAGATGGAAATGGAAAACCTACGTCAGAAACATAATGAATGATAAGGATTTTGGAAGAGGGAGATTGGAATTATAGAGATAAATAGAAACTGAAGACGGCAAACCTATAATTGGGGGAAAGCCGAAGAAGAAGAAGAATATTATACAGGGAATGATTGGAAAAAATTGTTGAGGATAGGGATGTATGGAGAGCTTATGTCCGCGCGGCCATGAGCCTACGGGTTCGATAGTGCCAGTGAGTTAGTTAATTTTACCTCATGTAGTTAATTCTGTATGTTTGAGCTAACAACATTAACTATGATTTGAGGGAAGTAGATTATACAGGGAATGATTGGAAAGCATTAGCTCAGGATAGGGATGTATGGAGAGCGTATGTCCGCGCGGCCATGAACCTACGGGTTCGATAGTGCCAGTGAGTAAGTAAGTTAATTCCGTAAGGTAAGGTCTTCTCTTCCACTTCGCCAGGGTTAAATTATACATACAGAGTTTTCCGAAATTCTTATTACAAATTTCTAAGGCTAGTATAGGGGCCTGAGTAGACAATACAGGGTGTCCACAAAGTCTTGCTACTAAAACAATGTAACTTAGCTCGTAAACTATTTTAGATACAGACATGCGTTTTTTTGCAACGTATTCTACGTCTCTCAAAGTTATGTTTACATTTGTTGCAGATTGTGAATTAAATGACAAGGACGACACCACAGGAAAAGGCCCAATGTATATGGTGGTACGCTGAGTCTGGTAAATCATCGACCCCATATCTGAATGTTACGGCAGTTAAATTGTCCAGACACAAAGAAAGTCGCTTCATCAGAGAACATCACCCTTTGCAGGTACTTACTGTCTTCGTCAATTGCGTTCAGCATGGAATCAGCAAATTCAACACGCCGAGGAAAGTCAGTTGGCAGCAACGCTTGTGTAATTTGCACTTTATAGGCCTGAAGATGTAGCCGCATATGGAAAACTTCATGAATGATTTATTTTGGTAAATGCAGTTCCCACGAAGCACGACGAATCGATTTTTGAGGTCTGTGTTGAAATGCAAGTCGAACATTGTGGATAGTTTCTTGGCTCTCACCTGATCGTTCACTCTGTGACAAGTCCATTACACTGCCAGTCGCTCGGCCCATCTAATTGTGATTATTTGGATGGAGGATCTCTTCCATATTGCCGGCGGAAATTTCGCTGAACAGTTACTGGGATTTATCAGACTCGGCATACCACCATACCCATTTGGCCTTTTCCTGTGGTGTCGTAATTGTTTAAATCACAATCAGCAATAAATGTAAACAAAACTTTGAGAGATGCAGAATACGTTGCAAAAAACAGCATGTCTCTATCTCGAATAGTTTACGAGCTAAATTACATTGTTTTGGTAGTAGGACTTTGTGGACACCATGTATTTTGAATCACAACCCATGTCCGGAAACGTGTCGGATTTACCGGTGTTGTTTTGCAACCGAATTGACAGTACGTGATGTCACGAGTTATGGTCCGTGCACAAGAGATTAACGGGACACCAGGTATGATGGAACGAGTGCACCGGAGCATGTTTTGTTTGGTACAGTGTGTGCAACGATGTTTGTGGTCGTCACATCTAGCCTCTGTTGTAGTGAGCAGTATCATATGGGACACATCCAGTTCAAAAGACAGAAACAAATTTGTTTTTTCTTCTATTAGCACTAGTGTTACTGTGGCCAATGAAAGTGTTTGTGTTACTTTGGTATTGTTACCAAATAAATTTCACTTTCTTCTGAAATGAGTTAAACGTTATATAAATCTGTACCTTACTTCACACCTTATTTGACATGGTGCTATTCTGGCTTCATGTACTGCCTATCCGGTTACAAAACAACACAGGGAAATCCGGCACATTGTAATGGCCGTAGCACGGAAAAGGTACTTTCAGGACATGGGTTCCTATTCAAAATATTGTCTACTCAGTCCGCTCTAATAGCCCGATTAGTTTGTAATATGAATTTCCGAATACACTGTATAATGACAATTTTGAATTATCTACATGTTGATTAATAATACATAATAGACATAGGCTACACAATATAAAGGTGATAAGGAATGAAACAATAATAACGATAGCAATAATGACAATAATATTAATGATAATAATAATAACAAAAATAATGATAATATTCATATTATGAATATTCCACACGAAAATGGCTGTCCTTGAACCCAAAGTTCTTTCTCGCCAGAGGTTTCTGTTTAAAGCATCTTCTTTCCTCAAATCTCTAGTTTCCATACTTCTGCTCACTCCATTTACCCATCGTTCTCTAGGTGTGTCTTTTCCATTCCTTCCATTAACTTTCCAATAAAGGATCTTCTTTGGTATTCTATCTTCTAGCATTATTTTGAGGAGTCCATAACACTTCAAACGTTTTCTTCTATTCTTTCTAATATCTGTTTTTTTCAACTTGCATAATTTCCTTTATTTAGCTGTTTCTGACTTTTTCCCTTTTTGAAATTCTTGTCGATCGTCTCCAAAAATACATTTCTATCCTAACAGCTACTTACAGTCCAGGTTTCAGACCCATATAAACAGCTTGTTGTCTACTTACAGTCCAGGTTTCAGACCCATTTAATATATGCTTTTGTAATAGAGTTTGAAATATAGTTTTCTTATGATAATACTTACTTACTTACTCACTGGCACTATCGAACCCGTAGGTTCATGGCCGCACGGAAATAAGCTCTCCATACATCTCTATCCTGAGCTAATGCTTTCCAAACATTCCCTGTATAATCTACTTCCCTCAAATCATAGTTAATGTTATTCTCCCATCGCATTCTTGGTCTACCAACTGGGCGTTTTCCCTCTGGCTTTCCTACAAGATGCTTCCATACAAGTCTTTCATTCCCCATACGTGCAACATGTCCTGCCCATCGCAGTCTACGAGACTTAACTGTTCTTATTATATCTGGCTTCCTATAAAGACCATGTAGTTCATTGTTATGTAGTATTCTCCATTCACCTGTCTGTTCATCTCTCTTTGGTCCAAAAATTTTCCTAAGTACTTTATTCTCAAATACTTGTAATCTCCTTTCCTCCCTTAAAGTAAGAGTCCATGTTTCGCACCCATATAATATAACTGGTACAATAATAGTTTTATATATTTTCAGCTTAACGTTTTTCGAAAGGAGTTGGGACATCAAGAGTCTCTGCAACGCATAATAGCACGCATTTCCAGAATTGAGCCTATGTTTAATTTCATTGTGCATCTTGTTCCTATTTGTGATTATTGTTCCTAGGTATTTGAATTCAGTCACTTCCTCAAAATTTCCCTCATTTGTCATTAGCTGTCCATTTCCATTATATAATGTATTTCTACGTGTGACCATATATTTAGTTTTATTGATATTTACTTCTAGTCCTAATTTCTTAGTGTTACTGAATAGTGTGTGCGTGTTGTCCTTTAGTGTCTCCTCGCCATCAGCCAATAGTACTACATCATCAGCATAAACTAACAGCTTATTACTACCATTGAGTTCTAAGCCTTCCTCATTCTCTAAAGATGTACTGGCATGCTCTAATACAAAATTAAATAGTAGAGGAGATAGTGCATCTCCTTGCTTCAACCCATTCTGGATTTCAAAAGTATCCGAAAACTGTTTGCCCACTCGCACCCTACTCTTTGTGCCATTTAGACACATTCGTATAAGTCTAACTCACTTTTTAGGAATTCCGAACTCCAACAGATACTATATAACTTCTCCCTCTTAATTGAATCATATGCTTTTTTGAAGTCTACGTATAGTTGATGTACAGTACCATTATATTCCCATTTCATTTCTAAAATCTGTCTTATACTAAAAATCTGATCTGTTGTAGACCTGTTTCTTCTAAATGCACATTGATGATCTCCTAGAATGTCATAAATATAGGGAGTAAGTCTGCTGACTAATATATTTGTTAGAATTTTGTATGAAGTTGAAAGTGATGAGATGTCCCTGTAGTTGTTGCAATCAGTTTTATCTCCTTTCTTATAAATTGGTACGATAATTGATTCTTTCCATTCATCTGGAAGAACTTCGTTTTCCCAAGTCATAGTAAGCAACCAGCGTATCTTGTCCATCAATTTTTCTCTCCCTGATTTTATCAGTTCTGCTGGCATCTCATCTGAACCTGATGCTTTATACATCTTCAATTTTTCAATCGCCATCAACCTCTAATGCACTTGGTTCTGCGACTAGCATTTCTGCTGTCTGTAAATTATCTTCCTCAATGTCCTGTTCTGTATGTAAAGAAACCATATTTACAAAATTACTTTATAGTATGTATACTTCAATTAGGCCTACAAGTTGATTTTTTTAAGTGTATTTACAAAATGTATTTCATCAATTACAGAAATTAATTGTCTGTATCACTTTGTCCTTGAGGCAATCCACTAATGAGCAAAGTTTTAGATAATAAAACATTTAATAGCTGATTAAAGTAACTTTTTCATCTATTTAATATACTCTTGGAATCTGCAATCATATCCCCATTTTCATTCCGAATTATGTTTGTTGTAGCCTGAAATCCTTTCGTCTCTATACTAATTCTCTGATATAATTCTCTAATGTTCTTACTTTTTGCGTTAATTTCAAGATCATTAATCTCACTTACTTTACTTTTGAGGGCCTCTCCACTTTTCAGAGGTTACCCTGTATTCCCGTTCGCCATTCTTGCCGATCACGCCATTCATTCTCCTCCAGACCTCGGTCGTTCATCAATCTATGGATCTCTCCTCTCCAAGTTGTTCTTGCCCTGCCCCGTATCCTTCTACCAGAAGGTGACCATTCCAAAAGAGTTTTGGGCCACCTATCATCCTCCATTCTCCTGACATGGCCATACCACTGAAGAGCTCGTCTTTCGATCCTTTCCACCACTGTCTCCTCCATATCCATCATCTGCCTCACTTCTTCATTTCATCTTCTTTCCAACCTGGACACCCTGGCACTGCGTCTTATTCCATCCATCTCCACTGCCAAGATCTTAGTTTTTTGACACTCTACCAAAGTCCATCCCTCAGCACCATCAAGATCATTAATCTTCTCTCTCAAATATTCCCTCTTTTCACTCTTTAGTAACTTAGTGGTTTCCCGTCTAATACCACCCAATTGCTCTAAATTTACCTCATTTGGCTCGTGTAACCATTTCATTTTGCTAGCTTTATTTTCTTTACAATGTTGGCACATTCCTCGTCAAACCATTTCTTGTTTTGCCTCTTTTTTAAACAACCAATGCTTTCTGATGCTGAAAATTTAATAGTATCTCTTATATCCTCCCATTATTTATTTACATCAGTTTCTTCTTCGTTTGCCACATTGTCATCTGTGGCATTCGAAGAAATGATAATAATAATAATAATAATAATAATTATAATAATGGTGATGGTGCTGGTGATGACGATAATATTAATAATAATAATAATAGTAACATTAATAATACTGGTAGTAATAATAGTAATAAAATAATAGTAATAATAATATTTTTAGGGATATTCCACAATGCAGTATTTCTTCTTCAACCTAAAGTGATTTGTCACCAGACGTTTCTGTCTAAAGCACCTTCTTCCTTAAAATCTCTAGCTTCCATACTTCTCTTCACTCCATCGCATCTAGGCCTGCCTCTTCCACTTCTTCCATTAGCTTTCCAATTAAGGATCTTCTTTGGTATTCTCTCTTCTTCCATTCTTATGAGGTGTCCATACCATTTCATTATATTCATAATATATTCAATAATAATAATTGATAATAAAAATGATGATGGTGATGGTGGTGTCGACGACGACGATGATGTTGACGTTGATGACGACTACAACCTATAATTTGATTGAGTAATTGGTAAAAAAAGTGCAAAATATAAAAGATTAATAAAAGTATGCATGAGGCACGGTTTTATTATATTGCCATAAGTAATGTCACGAGTGATTTCCAATTTATCTAGAAAATTTGGAAATCAAGAGTGGCATTTGTTAGGACTTTTTAACAAATAAAATTAAGCTGTTTACTCACAAATCATTAATTAAATATAGTTATTTTAAAACATTTATATATTTAATCTAAACGGCGATGTTTGAAAACAAATGAGAAACGTTATGTTTATTTATTCATCACTGCAACCACATTATATTATTGCCAAATAGAATCGCAATATTGTAAGAATTCACCCTAGTGAAGAAAAAGTGAAACACATAATTACAAGTTATTAATTAATTTCTGATGTTCTTTGAAGTAAATATGTCAATTATATTTTTCTACAACGTTAATTCCTGGGAAATAATACGTTTAAGAAAGTGCAAACAGTGTTTTTTTTGTTGGTATAACCAGTTGCTACTAATGGTTTTCTATTATATTTCGCAAGCAGAATCTGTTTACATTCATGCATTATATATACAATCTGGGAGCCACTTGATAGAATGAAAGCGATAAAATAATAGTGATAAAATCGAGGTGAAAAAACTGTGTTTGGTTGTAAATCAAAATTCATGGAAATGTGATTGGTCATTGACTGCCATTTGGGACATGAGTTAAATAGTCTAAGGAAATATTCAGTAAACTCTTTATTTTATCTGTTTTTTGAGTCGAGCATTCTTTCATATACGGAGGGAGGGAATTCCAGAGTCGGGTGGCTGATACAAGGAAAAATGAGGAATAGTGAAATATTCTATGTACAGTTACAGTTATAGTTAAATCTTCTCTCGATCGTTTGTGTAAGTTATGATGGGAAGATAGTGAAAAGTAATTTGATAGTGTCTGTCACGATTCTTCTGAATGTTTGACAAATAGGAAATGCATAAATAAACGAATTCCTGAGTTAGTCAAATTTATCATCTGATTTTGCTGGTTGAAAAATATCGTTTTCTACAATTCTTTCATGAACAATGCAGACTCCATATCCATGGAAAAAAAGAGAACTTTACTTTGCTGTACAAAATTATACATACACTTACCAACTCTCCAAGTTACTTGTCCTATCGCTTTCATCTCCAATCATAATAGTTTACTCGCAACATATTTTCCAATTTAATATCCCGCAGTCCACCATTATAAACGCATGTGTAATCTCCTGACGGACTCCACACTTGTGATAAGGACAATTCTTTTCTGTTTTGTCAGAACTTAGATTTTTGCAGTTAGCTCGTTTTTTGTTTTCAGTCTACAACTACCTTACTGCGAGTTACGCTCCATAGGGTCTAATTATTAGACCTGTACAGTATAACTATAATAGTTATTTGTGTAACTACAGGCTTCTTCATTTATAACCTAACGAGCACACGGCGTTTTGCCTGTGCGCGGTTGGAAGTGCCACAACCGGCTTTGCTCCTACATAAACTCCGCGAGTAAAGCATATATGAAAATCTTACCTTATAATGTGCTGTTAGCGCTAGACACATAATCGATCCAATATTTTATGAGCAGACTGTAAATGCAGAGAGGTACCGAAATTAAATTTTTGGCCCCATTTTTTCGTGAACTGACAGAAGAAGAGAAATCGTATGGGTGGTTTCAACAAGATTCTGCTATTGCTCATACATCAGAGGAGTCCATGAATAAAGTTACGGAAGCGTTTCAATATAGAGTTATTAGTGCTAGTGTATGGCCATCTCACTCCCCTGATCTAACAGTGAGTGATTTTTACTTGTGGAGTAACCTGAAAGATAAAGTTTACGAGACAAATTCTCATACATTGGAAGAACTAAAACAAGATATTAGGAATGAAATCGGAAACAATACAATGGCTTAACTTAATCAAGTGAATCAGAATGTGTTTTTCCGATTTAATGTGTGTTTAGTCGAGGGTGGAAGACATTTCTAGCATCTTCTAGAAGGTAAAATTTTTATACACACTTTACGCGCCGAGTTTATTTACGAGCAAAGTCGGCTGTGTCACACCCAACAGCGCATAGGCAAAACGCCGTGTGCCCGTTAGATTATAAATGAAGAACCCTATAGTAGTGGAAGTGACAGTTTTGGTTGACGAGTGAGACGTTTGCTGCCGAGGCAGGAATTTCAAGACGAAGACACGAAGCACTTCCACTGCTAGTTACATACATTACTATTCATTTAATTAAATAAAAATAAAACTGAGAGTTTTATGTGATTTTCATTACTTTTTAGTTGACCTGTATTAAAATAACGTAAAAATAATTTTAAATATGAAAATAATAGTAGTTTATCGAGTTCATTTTATATTGTTCATGGCACATTATACTAGAGTAGTTAGTAAATATATTAGCAGAGTTGTCTGTGCTATTATTACTTGGTGATGTCATGATTTCTGTGTCTAAGGTGATGTTTTTAATAAAATAATAACTATTGTTGTGATTAACAGTAAATATAAATCTACGTAAATTTAGAAAATGTTAGTCCTGTAGACATTTAAATTTCTTTTACGTTCCTGATACCGCTTCTCTCTGTCATGTGGTGTTTTATGGCTACTACTGGATTGCTCTTGATAATCCCTTTCCAACCGTATACGGTTTCTATATTTTGATTTGGCTTTTTTACGAATATAGGCCGACATTAATTATTTATTTTAACTTTTAAATATAAGACCATATATATTCACTATAACTATCTCACACTAATGTTTAACATACGCAATCGATATATTTTGACGAGAGCTGATAATTGAAACTCAAACGAACGTCGTAACTTCTCCCGAGTCAAAATTTATACTAAACGAAAATTATGTGATGCAGCGAAACGATCTCAAAATGGCAGAGCTTCCATCTCCGCCGCCCGCGATACGTCACAGTCCACACTGAGCACAACGAATTCTTTGCTCCTCTACCTATCGAGTGGAGTAATTCAATTTTGGATTTAGATGATAGATGTGTAGCTGCAAGACCAAACTGTATCCCCCGATTTTGTTATCATCAGTTTTCTGAATTCCCTCCCACTATGGACTGAAAGTTCACCGCTGTGGTCTCGAGACAGCGGGCCTGGGTTCGATTCACGGTCGGGACAGGCTCCTGTGTGAGGTTTTTTTCGGGGTATTTCCTCATTTGTAAAACAAATGTCAGGAACGTAGGGCACAACGATCTCCGAAAATCATCCGGCCATCATCATTATCATCCTTATCATCATCCTTCACGGGTGTGGAAAGCAACGGGAAGCTACCACACCTATAATTCCCTAGTAAAGCTGCAAAGCATAGCATGGATATGCTATGATTGCAGTGAAGGACCTGCCCTTGGGCAGAATTACTATGGATGGATGGACTGAAATTTAAAGATGTATTCATGTCAAAACAGCTGTTTTTCATGCAGGTCAACTAAAATAGTTATATGGTGAGAAATAAGTTGCATGCGTGTGTTGTACAGTGTTCCACATGGGTGGACAATGAGAGTGGTAAATCTCTCTCTGTGTTTTGTGAGGTCGATAGCAAGTAATCCTTGTGAACACGTGCCTTCAGGGAGTTTGAGACGGATAAAATTAACTGAGGCTTATCTCGGCGAGACACTGCAAAATTTGCCTACAGCATTGTGTTACTAGGTATTCCACATTTCTAGGTTATTCATTAATACTATGTGTCTTTTGGAATTTGTGGAGAAAAAATATTATCAGTTTATCATTTCGGATATAGTGATACACAAAAAACACTTCGATCTATATGAAAATAGTTTTGGAGCAAGAGAGAACACCACACTTCACTGACTAGATATATTAACACTCTTAACGTCCTATCTCAGAGGTGTATTTCTATTATGTAAAAAACAGAAAATATGCATGAATTTATTGTCTAAATAGTTTGGATATGACCCAAAATGACAAAAAAAGTCCTTATATTTTAACAAATTTATAAAGTATTTTATACTAATAGATTTAGTACATTTTCAAATTTTTGTACGTTTTCAAATTTTTCACCATAGCCTATAGTGAAAGCAAGAGTTATAATGTTCCGGACTTTCAAGGAATTTTCAATAATAAAAAGTGGCCTTCGAATAAGTGATGATACAACTTGTGACATAGTTACATGTCCAACATCTTATAAAAATCAGCAAGATATGACTATTAATCCTTAAAAAGGCAATTTATCCTATAACATAGATTGTATTTATTTAATATTGTTTATAAATCAATACCAAAACAAACGAGTATAAATTGCTTAAATTTGTGTAAAATTACGCAATAATGTAGATTAATAACTTACAGTTTTACATGATTTTGTTTTCACTGCTATCCAAAACACTTCAATAACTGGCACGAGAAATTAAAAAATACGGACAATAGAAAAGGGCATAAAGTAAGCCCCTATTCTATCTAGTGCTCTTAAAAGTTCTCAGAATTTTATATCTCTCTTTACTTTGCCAATTTAAGGGTTAATGAAAAAAAGAAGAAATATCAGATATCTAAAAAAAAAAGAGAGAAATATGGATCATTAAAGACACATTAAAAACAAATAAATTTTCATCAGAAGACCTATATAAAATGTTTTCTTGCTCAGAATTCAAAATAATGGTTAAAAAAGTTATGTCTTCGGAATCCGCGCTCTAGTCATAACGCATTATAGAAAACGCAATAGCCATTCTAGTTAAAGGGATTGTAAACATATAAAAAGCCCTCTACGAAGGGAATGACATGGAGTGGCCGAGAATCGATTTCGGGACCCCAGCGATGAGAGGCGAGCGTCTAACTGCTTGCGCCACGGAACCGCCAAAAATGATGATGATGATAATAATAATAATAATAATAATAATAATAATAATAATAATAATAATAATAATAATAATAATAATAATAATAATCCGAGGCTTGATCCTTGAGACTGCGAGCAATGTATAAAATACACATTGAAGTAGGTTTCTAACCCGTTTTCATGGCGGGTTTATTATTTGATGAGAATTAAAAATTAAATTGTACTTGTTGGTAGGTACCGTCGTCCTAAACTTTGTTAATGTATTGTATATAAAGTTACTGGAGCGCTTTCGGAAGTTACCTTCCATCTTCTGCAGGTTGAGGATGACGGCACCTACCAACAGGTACAATTTAATTTTTAACTTTCATCATATGACTTCACTTCAACGCAGTTTGATATGAATTTTACTAGTATTGGGTATTGGGTTTATTATTCTTCCTCCGAGGAGTGATTTTGGAAATAAAGAGAATGAAAATCCTACAAATTATGATTAAGAAGAAGAGAATAATAATAATAATAATAATAATAATAATAATAATAATGTTTATTCGTAAAATTAGGAATTAATTTGAGTATTGAGAAACATATATGCAGAAAACATTTCTTATGTGGCACGAACACTGCATGACTTCATCCTCCATACCCGCTGCGAGAATCCCGGGAGATTTCATTCTCGAGATCTTGTTACCGGTACATGAGACTTTCGTGGTCGCACTTCCTTTCAGCCGCTCTCGCTTACGAGAACGATCAGGAATAACATAGTTTGACTGCCTTTAGTTAGAGGTATTGTCTTTGGTGAAGGTAAACTAAGAACTTTCTGTTCTTCTCTATCGGGGATAACAAAACCTATAGACCTATGATCCTAAGCTTGCTCCTGCAGAAGATGCAAACCAACTTGTTATTTTATTGAATGACATGATATATTTTCTGAGAAATGAACACTATTTCATATTTTTAACTTATAGAACCACGATATTGAAATTATTCATATATACAAGTTTGAATAAGAGGTTTCTTTATGAGACGGTATTTGAGGATTATGGTTTTGAAAGAAAGTTGGAAGTAGAGGTAGCAGATGGAACTGTATATGAATTAAAATGGAAAAAATTCGTTTTGCTTTAAATAAATAATGTATCTCGCAAGGAATTGGAGCAGCTTACGTCAGTTGCAGACGACAAAGTGGTACGTTTCCGTTCCTACTTTTGTTCTGATGAATATTTTGTACAGCATCTAAAATAAAGACAAATTTTGTAAAACAATCATTTTGTTTTCAAAACATATACTGTTTAAATGGTATTTTAAAGATTATAAAATTATATGTGAGTGAATTCATACTTAATTAAATATTGCAATTTACATGATGACTCATAATCGATGGAGAATTGTATCAACTTACAAATTTAAAATCCATATCCAAGACTTCTCTTGGAGTAGGGCCTTTGTAGGGGTTCGACAGATAATAATAATAATAATAATAATAATAATAATAATAATAACAACAAAATTGATAATACGAATAATAGTATATTACGATGCGAGGTTGGGAACTGTTTTTGCAGAAACTAGCAAATGTTTAAACACCGAAAGATAGCGAGGTTTTTAATTTCCGAGATTATGTAAAACACTTCACAAACGTGTGTTGTGCATTATTTTCTGCGCGATGGCGTTTCCAAATAATAGATAATAATAAAATAGTAATATATTTGTTGGAAATATTTGCGTTCATTAAAACAACTCCCTAGCGTTAACAGTGTGGACAATGTTAATTAGTTGAGACTAGAGCAGGCCATGACACCAATTAGTTATAAAATGGCGGCAAGTATGTATTTATTGTTTTATATTGTTTGAAAAAAGTTCAGTTCATTTAAATTCAGTGATTTGTTTCGTATAATGTATATTAACTACATTTTGGATATATTTTTGTATATACATTGTACGTAGTATAATAAAGCTCACTGGTTTTACTTCCAGCACATGGTTTGTAATGTATAATATTACAGTAGTGTTATTTAGGTTTACAATCCCAAAATGTAGGAAGTTGAATTTTTAATCATGGTCGCCACTACTGTAAGTACGACAAAACACACTTACTTACTTACTCACTGGCACTATCGAACCCGTAGGTTCATGACCGCGCGGACATAAGCTCTCCATACATCCCTAGTTTTTCAATCATTCCCTGTATAATCTACTTCCCTCAAATCATAGTTAATGTTATTCTCCCACCTCATTCTTGGTCTACAAACTGTGCGTTTTCCCTCTGGCTTTCCTACAAGAAGTTTCCATGCAAGTCTTTCATTCCTCATACGTGCAACATGTCCTGTCCATCGCAGTCTACGAGACTTAACTGTTCTTATTATATATGGCTTCCTATAAAGACCATGTAGTTCATTGTTAAGTAGTATTCTCCATTCACCTGTCTGTTCATCTCTCTTTGGTCCAAAAATTTCCTAAGTACATTATTCTCAAATACTTGTAATCTCCTTTCCTCCCTTAAAGTAAGAGTCCATGTTTCGCACCCATATAATATAACTGGTAGAATAATAGTTTTATATATTTTCAGTTTAACGTTTTTTTAAAGGAGTTGGGATATCAAGAGTCTCTGCAATACATAATAGCACGCAATTCCTGAATTGAGCCAATGTTTAATTTCTTTGTGCATCTCATTTCTATTTGTGATTATTGTTCCTAGGTATATAAATTCAGCCACTTCCTCAAAATTTCCCTCATTTGTCATTAGCTGTCCATTTCCATTATATAATGAATTTCTACGTGTGACCATATATTTAGTTTTATTGATATATACTTCCAGTCCTAATTTCTTAGTGTTACTCAATAGTGTGTGCGTGTTGTCCTTTAGTATCTCCTCGCTATCGCCCAATAATAGGCCTACTACATCGTCATCATAAACTAACAGCTTATGAATACCATTGCGTTGTAAGCCTTCCTCATTCTCTAAAGATTTAATGGCATGCTCTAGTACAAAATTAAATAGTAGAGGAGATAGTGCATCTCCTTGCTTCAACCCATTATTGAATTCAAAAGTGTCCGAAAACTGTTTGCCTACACTCATCCTACTCTTTGTGCCATTTAGACACATTCGTATCGGCAAAACACACTATCGTGCAAACATACTTTTTTTATTAGCAATATTCCAAAATACAGTATTTCTTCTTCAACCCAAAGTGATTTGTCGCCGGAGGTTCCTGTCTAAATAATCTTCGTCCCTCAAATCTCTACCTTCCATACTTCTCCTCACTCTATCTACCCATTGTTCTCTAGGTCTGCCTCTTCCACTTCTTCATTAGCTTTTCAATCAAGGATATTCTTTGTTATTCTATTTTCTTCCATTCTTATGAGGTGTCCATAGTATTTCAAACTTTTTTATTCTAGATAATAATAAAGAATAATAAGACAGAACACGCACACTCAATTGAATAACGATAAAAAATTGGGACTGAACTTAAACATCAATGAAACTAAATTATAGCTTGCACATAAAAATAAATGGAAATGAACAGTTAATAACAAATGAGGTAAATGTTGAAGAAGTGGATGAATTCAAATATCTAGGAACAATAATTACGAACAGGAATGAGGTCCAAAAAGAAATTAAACATAGGCTCAATTCTGGAAATGCATGCTATTATGTATTATAGGTACTCTTGACATCTTAACTTCTCTACTAAAATATTAAACTAAAATAAATCATCATCATCATGTGCATTCATGGATTAGGTCTGTTGACCCGTTCCGAATTCAGCCCATCTCTTTCTAGGTCTGCCCACATCTCGGGTGCCTTTAGGTTTGTATTTGTTTATTTTTTTTGGATATCTATCTTCATTCATTCTGTCTATGTGTTGCTTCCATTTTTGCCTATGTGTACCTATTTGATCAGTTATTGCAAATATTTCAAGTTCCTGTCTTATTTTTTGTGTTCTTGATTCTTTCTTCCTTAGTGCACCCTTTAACAGATCTCAAAAATGTCAGGTAACAGAGTGGAACCCTTGAAAGAGGTAGTCCACTCCAGGGAGTAGGCGCCCCTGCTTTTTTGTGAGATCCAGGTCCCACTCGCCTAGTGGGTAGTACCTGGGTAGGGCCCCGTTCACAGGGTTACGAGGGGAGAAGAGAAGTCCCCAAAGCCGTAGTTCTCTAGGAGACGAACACTCCGAAATTGCAGTTCCCTGCCCTCCAGGAAGAGGGGGTTTGGCTAGAGGCTGGTAGCCTCTACTAGTAAAAAATACCTTATAAACTTCAGCAGAAGAAAAGCCGGATTGATAAACCTTATAACTTAAATAAATAAAATTGTAATTCTCCCTTCATAATAATAAAGACAAAAATAGACTAAAAATAGGAGCAAAATAATAAGAAATGTAATTAGAAGTTAAAGGAAATGTTTGTGGTGCGAAATATTCTATTACTTTAAGGAAGGATAAATCATTCCGAGTATTTGAGAATAATGTTCTTAGAAAAACATAATTAGACCAAAGAGAGATGAACAGACGAATGAGAAGACTACTTACGTCAGCTATATTATCTTTATGGGAAACCAGATGTAATAAGAACAGTTAAATCTCGTAGACTGCGATGAGCAGGAAATGTGGCACACACAGGAATGAAAGAGAGGTATGGAACTTTCTTTATACGAAATTAGAGGGGGCAAGTGAGCAATAGATAGGCCCAAGAATCAGGTGGAAGAAAATAACATTAATCACGATTTGAGGGAAGTAGATTATACTGAGCATGATTGGAAAACATTACCTCAGCATTGGGATGTACGGAGATTTTATGTGCGTGCGGCCATGAATTATCATTATTATTATTATTATTATTATTATTATTATTACTATTATTATTATTACTATTATTATTATTATTATTACTATTATTATTACTATTATTACTATTATTATTACTATTATTACTATTATTATTACTATTATTACTATTATTATTACTATTATTACTATTATTATTACTATTATTACTATTATTATTACTATTATTACTATTCTTATTTATATTATTACTATTATTATTACTATTATTACTATATTATTACTATTATTACTGTTATTATTTTTATTGTTATTATTTTTATTGTTATTATTTTTCATTGTTATTCTTTTTATTGTTCTTCATTTTATTGTTATTCTTTTTATTGTCTTCATTTTTATTGTTATTATTTTATTGTTCTTATGTTTATTGTTCATTACTTTTTATTGTTCTTATTTTTTCTTGTATTTCTTTTTCTTGTTCTTCTTTTTCTTGTTCTTCTTGTCTTGTTCTTCCATTCTTTCATTGTTCTTCTTTTTTCACTTGTTCTTCTTTTTCTTGTTCTTCTTTTTCTATTCTTCTTTTTCTCTTCTATTTTCTTCTTTTTCTTTCTCTTCTTCTTCTTCTTTTTCGTCTTTTTTCTTTTTCTTTGGTTCTTCTTTTTCTTCTTTTTTCTTCATTTTCCATTCCTTTTTCTTCTTCTTTTTCTTCTTTTTCTTCTTCTTTTTTATTCTTTTTTCTTCTTCTTTTTCTTCTTTTTCTTCTTCTTTTTCTTCGTTTTTCTTCTTCCTTTTTCTTACTTTTTTCCTTCTTTTTTTGGTTCTTCTTTTTTCTTCTTCTTTTTCTTCCTTTTTCTTCTTCTTTTTCTTCTTTTTCTTCTTCTTTTTCTTCTTCTTTTTCTTCTTTTTTCTTCTTCTTTTTCTTCTTCTTTCTTCTTCTTTTTCCCTTCTTTTTCTTCTTCTTTTCTTCTTCTTTTTCTTCTTCTTTTTCTTCTTTTTCTAGTCTTATTTTCTTCTTCTTTTTCCTTCTTCTTTTTCTATCTTCTTTTTCTTCTTCTTTATTCTGCTTCTATTTCTTCTTCTTTTTTCTTCTTCTTTTTCTTCTTCTTTTTCTTCTTTTCTTCTTCTTCTTTTTCTTCTTTTTCTTCCTTTCTTCTTTCTTCTTCTTTTTTTCTTCTTTTTCTTCTTTATTTCTTCTATTTCTCTTCTTTATATCTTCTTTTTCTTCTCTTCAGGGTATTTTCTTCTTCGTTTCTTCTTTTTCTTATTTTTTCCATTCTTCTTTTTTTTCTTACTTTTTCCTTCTTCTTTTTCTTCGTTTCTTCTTCTTCTTCTTTTTCTTCTTCTTTCTTCTTAATTTTTCTTCTTCTTTTCCTTCTTCTTTTTCTTCTTTTTTCTCTTCTTTTCTTCTTCTTCTTTCTTTCTTCTTGTCTTCTTATTTTTCTTCATTCTTTTTCTTCTTTTCTTCTTCGATTTTCTTTCTTACTTTTTCTTCTTCTTTTTCTTCTTTTTCTTCTCTTTTCTTCTTTTTCCTTCTTTTTTCTCTCTTTTTTCTCTTCTTTTTCTTCTTTTTCTTTCTTCTTCTTTTTCCTTCTTCTTCTTTTTCTTCTTTTTCTTCTTCCTTCTTTTTCTTCTTTTTTTCTGCCTTCTTTTTCTTCTTTTTCTTCTTCCTTCTTTTTCTTCTTCTTTCTTCTTCTTCTTCTCTTTTTCAATCATTTTTCTTCTTTTTCTTCTTTCCTTTTTATTATTTCTCTTTTTCTTCTTTCTTTTTCTTCTTTCTTTTTCCTTCTTTCTTTTACCTTCTTTCTTTTTCTTCTTTCTTTGATTTCTTCTTTCTTTTTCTTCCTTTCTTTTTCTTCTTTCTTTTTCTTCTTTCTTTTTCTTCTTTCTTTTTCTTCTTTCTTTTTCTTCTTTCTTTTTCCTTCTTTCATTTCTCTTCTTTCTTCTTTTCCATTTCTTTTTCTTCTTCCTTCTTTCTTCTTTCTTCTTGCTTCTTTCTCTTTCTGAATTCTTCTTTCTTTTTCTTCTTTCTTTTTCTTACTTTTCTTCTTTCTGTCTTTCTCTTCTTTCTTTTTCTTCTTCTTTTTCTTCTTTCTTTTTTTCTTACTTTCTTTTTCTTCTTTCTTTTTCTTCTTTCTTTTTCTTCTTTCTTGTTCTTCTTTTCTTTTTTCTTCTTTCTTTTCTTATCTTCTTTTTCTTCTTTCTTCTTTATTCTTCTTTCCTTTTTTCCTCTTTCTTTTTCTTCTTTCTTTTCTCTCTTTCCTTTTCGTCTTCTCTTTTACTTCTTCCTTTTTCTTCTTCTTTTTCTTCGTTTTTTTCTTCTTCATTTTTGCTTCTTCTTTTCTTCTTCTTTCACTTTCTTCTTTTTCTTCTTCTTTTTTCTTTCTTCTTTTTCTTCTTCTTTTTCTTCTTCTTGTTTCTTCTATCTTTTTCCTTCTTCTTTTTCTTCTTCTTTTTCGTCTCTCTTTTTCTTCTTCTTTTTCTTCTTCTTTTTCTCTTCTTTTCTTTTCTTTTTCTTCCTTCTTTTCTTCAGTTCTTCTTTTTCTTCATCTTCTTTTTCTTCTAATTCTTTTCTTCTGCTTCTTTTTCTTCTTCTTCTTTTTCTTACTTCTCTTTTTCTTCTCTTCTTTATTTCTTCTTCTTCTTTTCCTTCTTCTTCTTTTTCCTTCTTCTTCTTGTTCTTCTCCTCTCTTTTTCTTCTTCTTCTTTTCCTTCTTCCCTTCTTTTTATTCTTCGCTTTTCTTCTTCTTCTTCTTCTTCGTCTTCTTTTTCGTCTTCTTCTTTTTCTTCTTCTTCCTTATTCTTCTTCTTCTTTTTCTTCTTCCTTCTTCTTCTTCTTATTCTTTTTTCTTCTTCTCTTTTCTTCTTCGTCTTTTTATTCTTCCTTCTTTTTCTTCTTCTTCGTTTTCTTCTTCTTCTTTTTCTTCTTCTTCTTTTTCTATCTTCTTCTTTTTCTTCTTCTTCTTTTTCCTTCTTCGTCTTTTTCTTCTTCGTATTTTCTCTTCTTCTTCTTTTTCTTCTTCTTCTTTTTTTTCTTATCCTTTTTTTCTTCTTCTCATTTTCTTCTTTTTCTTTTTCGTCTTTTTCTTTTTCTTCTTTTTTTCTTCTTCTTCTTTTTCTTCGTCTTCTTTGTCTTCTTCTTCTTTTCTTCTTCTTCTTTTTCTTCTTCTTCGTTTCTCTTCTTCTATCTTTTTCTCTTCTTCTTTTTCTTCTTCTTCTTTTTCTCTGTCTTCTTTTTCTTACTTCTTCTTTTTCCTCTTCTTCTTTTGCTTCTTCTTCCTTTTTCTTCTTCTTCATTTCCTTCTTCTTCTTTTTCTTCTTCTTCGTTTTCTTCTTACTCTTTTTCTTCTTCTTCTTTTTCTCTTCTTCGTTTTCTCGTCTTCTTCTTTTTCATTCTTCTTCTTTTTCTTCTTCTGCTTTTTCTTCGTCTTCTTTTTCTTCTTCCTCTTTTTCTTCTTCGTCTTATTTCTTCTTCTGCTTTTTCTTCTTCTTCTTTTTCTTCTTTCTCTTTTTCTTCTTCCTTTTTCTTTTCTTCTGTTTCCTTCTTTCTTTTTTCCTTCTCATATTTTTTCTGCTTCTGCTGTTTCTTCTTCTTCTCTTTCCGTCTTCTTCTTTCTTCTTCTTCTTCTTCTTTCTCTTCTTCTTTTCTTCTTCTTACTTTTTCTTCTTCGTCTTTTTTCTTCTGCTTCTTCTTCTTCTTTTTTTTTCATTTCTTTTTTTTTTCCGCCTGCCCCCTTCCTTACCTTCCTATTACATGCATACATAAACAAACATACCAATCAGTATCACATACATGACATAACCATCACATATTTGGTGGGGCGTCTTTTGTTTACATGTTTTTTTTAATCTCGTCACTTGTTAATCACACTCATTTTCGTACACTATGTTTTTTAATTATTTTTCCTGAAATGTCTTACAATATTGTGTAGTCTTAGGTCTTTCTCGCGTCACAGGCCATGTTCCTCCTTCTTTGCTGATTTCTTTCTTTCAACTTATTTCTAGATTGCTGCTCGCAATTCACAATTATAAAGGAGATGTTCTACATTTTTGAATTGCTTTTCTACATGGACAGGTTGCGGTGTTTAATATTCCAATGCGATAAAGATGTGATTTATTTTTTCCATGACCAGTTACCATTTCAGAAAATTCTGGAAGTTATTTCACATTTACAGCTTTTAATCTGTCTCTGACTGATGGGAAGAACTTCTTACATGTGGCTCCTTTATTCTGCGGTTGTCCCATTCGTTCTGCCATTTAATGGTTCCATTCTTCTTTTACTTGGGCAACTTTTGGATGATTTAGGTATTTTTGTTTTCTATATTCTACGGTTACGCTGGTTTTCTGTTGGCAGCTTGTTTTGCCAATTGATCTGCCATTTCATTCCTCATAAATTCCAACATGTGATTTTATCATCAGCCGAAATGTACTATCCAATTTTTGTTTCCCTGAGTTTTGCTATTGTTTGTCTTAATTTTTGAATATGATGTATCCCTGTGTTGAAGTTGTTTTTAATTAGGTCGAGAGTAACTTGACTATCTGTATAAACTGGCAACAAAGACTTTGTTCAGAGCTGATTTGGTCAATTGATGGTATTGCTTTCTAGAGCTTTAAGAATTCCTATCTGTTCAGCTTGATTATTTGAGCAACGATTGGACAGTTTGGCTTTTATTGTATGCTCTAATTTTCCCGTTTTTTTCAAGATAACTGCAGCAGTCCCCTACCATTCCTTGGAATTTACTTGCCATCAGTGTATATTTTTATTTTGTAGTTGTTCGATTCTTCAATGTCCGCACCACATTAACTTCTTTCTCTGCCGTGATGTGGCACACCTCCTCCTTTTTGAGTGGTATGTCAATGTTTGTGTGGTCATCGTGTATGGCTCTAATATAACTGGGCTGTTTTCTTGTATACTGATAGTTATGGGTTTAATTCCAGCTAAGATACAAGATACTTCATAGTGGTAATGTTTTATAGGCTTTGGCTATGGTGACATTTAATAATTCTTTGAACCCTTCTTCAACTTTTTTAATTTTTTGTTGTTTTCGTTAATTCTTCCCTCCCATATTGGGGCCCCATATGTTAACATAGGCAAGATTGCTCCATTGTAATATAGTCCTTAATGCTTTATGTTCCCAGTCCCCACTGCAATCTAGCTGCCCTTCTTAACATGTTCATTTAGGCTCATAGCCTTGTTAGTTTGTTATCCTCAATGTGTTTATCAAAGCTTAGTTTGCAATTAAAGTGGATTCCTAGATATTTCATTTCTTGAACTTGCTTGATGCGTTCATGGTTGACGTATACACTTATATTTTTTATTAATGGAGGTCCTTTTTCTTGATATTAACATTGCTGTGGACTTGGATTCATTGAATGTGGATTTTTGTTATTGTTAGCCCATAATTCTATTTTTCTTATGTCAGTATTTGCGTAATTTTCTGCCTCATTGTCGTACTTTTTACTTCCTGTTGAGAGAAGTATTAGGTCCTCAGCGAAAGCGATAACATTAGAGTGATTTGAGAAGTTAAGATTCAAACAGTGAGTTTGTACATGATAGTCCAAAATCCAGGTCCGCTACATGATCCTTGTGGGCATCCTTTGGTTACTTCCTTTGTAACTCTAAGCGTATTCACTGAGAACAATTGCAGATCTGTCTCTGAAATAATTCTGTGCTAAAATGTATAGATTTTTTGGACTTTAAGTTGTTTTAGATTGTATAGTATGCTCGGCCACCATGCCGCGTCGAATGCACCTTTAACATCTAGACACCAGAACTACACTTTGTTTTTATATTCGGGCTCTGTTTTAATGGTTTTTTGTAACCTCCATTACTGCTTCTATTGTTCCTACTTGTGGGGTAAATCCAAATTGGTTGTTATTAAGTAATTTATTCTTGTACATGTGATGTAGAATTCTTTCGATGAGTAGCTTCTCCAGTACTTTTCCCGCTACATTGAGGAGGCTTATTGGTCTGTATTTTGACACTTCATTAGTATGCTCCTTATTATTATTATTATTATTATTATTATTATTATTATTATTATTATTATTATTATTATTATTAGGCAATGGCGAAGTTGGTTAATGCAATGAGCTAATTCGAGGGTTCGAGATCGAGTGGGATCAAAATTTTTAAACTGCACTTAATTATCTGTCATGTGCCTAGGTTTGACTTCAGCTAACAGAAAAGAGTACCAGACGCTTGTGTGGGGGTAAAGGCGGTCATCACGCGGGATGAAACCTGTCTCAGATATCGTGTTGTCCAAAAAAAGGCATGTGTCTTAACCTCCTAGTACCTCAAATGTCTCCTGAGGGCTGTATTGGGATCACTTTACTTTCTATTAACATGCCATCAAATCTTTAGAGGATGAACAAGGCCTACAACTCAATGGTATTAATAAGCTGTTAGTTTATGCTGATGGTGTAGTACTATTGGGCGATAGCGAAGAGATACTAGGGGGCCAACACGCACACACTATTGAGTAACACTAAGAAATTTGAACTGGAAGTAAATATACAGTAAACTTGTT